>JAQFXM010007715.1:0-11532 GCA_034693345.1 Entomobrya multifasciata
GTTGAAAGAGAAGTAAAACTTTACACATGTAAAACGCATTAGTTATTACTGTTATCATTATTACTTCACAGCACTCATCGTTGGTCAGAAAGAGAGAGAGATAGGTATATGTATATAATGTGAAATTTTTCGCATAATTTTTACAGCAGTAGAAGCAGAAGCTATAGCAAAGAATGATTTAAAAAGTAATAAAAATAGTGTAATGTATTATGTAGTTTTTGTAGATGTGTTGTGATTATGCGAATGACATCTTCAAAAAAATAAAGTAGAAAACTCGTTTAAATTTGGGAATACAAATGATTTGAAAATAGAAAGTTTTATTTTCAGTAAATACGCACGTAAAGCTTAGCCGATTCTATGTTACCTTTGTTTGCCACTGAAAATATTTGTAAACTTGCTTTAGATACTTAGAAAGCTGTAGATTTAGTAGTTGTAGTAAGTGGGTGGAATATAGTCAATTTGAGAGTAAATTGTAATAATGCGAGCTGAGATGGAGATAAAAATGAAAAAGTTACGAAAATAGTTCGTATACTACTGGATTGTAAACTGATCAAATCCTGCACTCGTTCAGGAAAACATTCTAACCAAATGATTTTTTTATGATTTAAACATGCTAGGTGTAATGCTCACTGTTCGAAAACTCTAACCTACTATTTTACTTTGATAACATTATACTGCTGCAAAAACATATTTTCAACTCAAATTTGTACGCAATTTTTCATATTTTCACTCTCTACTAGACACCTCCCTAAATCCAGTAAAATTCTGCTGACAAATTGAACCATGATGAATACATTATACTACATTTTCGCCATTACTATTATCGCTCATGGCATTTACAAGTGACTAGAATGATAGTGGATTTAATACGGTATAATTTTTCGAGAGAGTTTGCAAAATAGAATCCATAAATACTGTGGAATAAGCCTACTACTTTCTCTGTTTTACTAAAATGTGTTTATTATGTAGAACCTTTCTCCAATGTAACACCACGACTGATATGATGTGCATACATAGTAGTTAGGGCAAAATGAAAGAGTGGGTTATATATTTTTCACAAGAAAGATTTAGCCGTTATTATTATGGACTGTGAGTACTCGGGTTTTTTCTCTCTTGAAACTAAACCACACAATATGCCTCTTGTATTGCATTATATTTTTTGTACTTGCCAACCAGCTTTATAATGACATCATATGCATGCATGAAGAGAACACATTTCCCCCCAATTCTACTACTCTACTGACTGAATAGTAAAAGAGATTTTTGTATGTAGTACTGTAATGTGTGATGATGTTATAACATAACAAGTTTAAATTGGTATTTGCTTGCAAATGTACACATGTAGTAATAATAATACAGTTTGCAGTTGTATGGTGATGTGAATAGGAAGAGAGAGGATGATTTTTTTCTCCTGGCTTGTTGATGGTGTTGATACACTGGTTCATGAAGATGATGATATGTACTACATGATGATGATGATCACGATGAAAATGATGATGTTATTCGCTATTCGCACAAAAGAAATACTCAACTCGACTTACTTTGTGTTTTTATAGTATATTTTTTGCCGTAGTAAAAAGGGGTTTCCTCCATTTCTATTATTTCTTTGGAGGGCGATGATGGTGTCGGTAGCTCTTTTATTTTCTCTAGCTTTCTCTCTCTTTCTTTCTTTTCTAGTTCTTGAATGGTCTTACATGTAGTTAAAAAGTGAGCAAAGCCTTAGAAATAAAAAGGAACAGACAGAAAAGAAATAAGAAGGGACCTTTAGCTTTCATCTTTGCTTGTCTTGTTCAGAGTAGTGTGAAGCCTTATTAAACGTGTTACCAGCTGTATAAAAATACATATAATCCTTTTTTCTTCCATATAGACCGTTGTGGAGGTCCATTATTATTTTTATTTTTACAAGAAACACAAAGAATAAAGCGGTAATAATAATATAATATGAATACTGCTACAAGGCAATGGTGGGGTAATGCAACAGAAGTGGGTAGGAAGCAAACTTCAGTTGATTTGACTTCATACTTGGTTCTCTCTCACATCTTCTTCGTCACATGTATTTAGTACAGTGGAGAAACAAGGAGAGAGAAAAAACTTCTTTCTTCATCTTCACTCAGAAACAAACTCAACAAGCCGCTTTTATACAAGCTATTAATACGGACACCCGACTAGACACAGTTTTCATCTTTTCTTTTACCCTACATTTAACTCTACTAACTTTTTCATCATCTTCTCATCTCCTCCTCTTATACAACTCATCTGCTTCTTCTTAAAAAACCGAGTGAAACTCATCTACTCTTTTTGCCACTACAACACAAGAATAAGGCGGAGAACAAGAAGAAATAAAAGACGTTAAAGCGAAAACTCCATTTTCCTTCATTCAAACTCTTTTGTGTGTATGTGCAAAGTTTATATAATATACACATATTATAATAGTTATATAGTCATTATCGTCATCATATCCTCGTCATTTTCATCATCTTCAACACGAGCCATTTACATGCTCAAAATTTTCACACTTTACTGCATCATCTTCCTTTTACATTTCTGTCTCATTTTCGTCGTCCCTCTTGTTCTTTTGTGTGTGTGGTTTGGTTTGTCCTATGTCCTCGTGTAAGTTCTTTCTCACCAGCTCATTCTTGTTTTGAGGCTAGATCAGTTGGTTTCTGGTTTGGAAATTTGTGAGAACTGAACTGAAGACATACATAGATCTTTTTGAGGTGAAATATTTCCTTGTAACCTTCGCCAGAGATTCACATTCATAACATCATCATATCATATCACATTCCTGTATAATAATCCTCACACTTCTGTTTCAGCTGTTTTTCCTCATCATTGCAAATTCAATGGGAGAAGAAAAGCAGCAAGGAAAGATCATAGTTCTGTGGAGACTGTGCTTTCTCAGTGCTCATCTATAATAATAACAATCATATATTTATACCTACATACTTTCTCCCTGTTACGTCGCTTCCTATCATCATCTTTTTCCCTTTTGGTTTTGTTATTTTTCTTGGCATGGTGCCGCTTGCTGAACACGCCGTTTTTACAACACGTATCATCATAATCATCATCATCCATATCCGTATATCGTCATCGTCATGTTCCTTTTTTGTTAGTTTGTGTTAGCCTGAAAGTGTATGTGTGTCTGTGTGTGGTTGTCGATTTCACACAGAATCTTTCTGATGTCTTTAAGGTTGTAATCCATATTGAGACTTTCTACTACCAGATCCAAAACAGTTGGTTTTCTCTCTTCTTCTTCTTGTTTACGTTTCCGATTCTCAATTCCCAATAGACCTGAAAAAGCCATATATTTTGTTGGCCAAACCAAAACCGCAGCCACTTTCAGAATCCATCGACAGTTTTCAGCTTGTAGTTTCCAAAAAAGATAGATGGATAAGTAGAGCGAGAGTGTGTATGTATCATTCCAAATATATATATTTCTTGTCTTCTTTTGGCCCATCATTTCATTCCGCTAAGTAGTAAGTCCAAGTCCAGAGGAGTGAGTTTGTTGGAAGTGAGTGGATGATCATGATCACGATCATCACAACGATAATAATAATACATAAGGCAAAGTGAAAGTGGCAAAACGAAGTGAAAACTCCATAAAAGCAGATAGATGTAAAGGCATGCTAGCATTGCACTGGTGCCCATGTGCTTTTAGAAAGTATAGTAGGTAATCTGCTAGCTGTCAAAGAAATCTTGCTCACTGGCTTGACTTGACTCACTATATCTCGCTGTCATGCAGAAAAAGAAAGACGAAATGGTGGCGGCAAGAGAAAACTGTCTGCTTGGCTGATATATGTATTATTTGTTTATCTGTGTTTGGGTGCAGGCTCGTATTTTTTTGTGTGTTTACTCCCTCCCACCAACTTATTTGAATGGTTGTGGTGATTGTAATGAAAATGAACAAAGAAAAAGAATATGTTTGTGTAGACACCTCATATTTTTTGAAGGAAAAAGAGATTCACTCAATCTGTTCTCAACAGATAGACAGACAGAAAGAAAATTCGTTTTACATTTTAAATGTGTTGAGCCAAGTATTTTTTGCTGATCCTGCAGACATCTTTTGCTTCAAGTAATATTATTGAATAGTTTGTGAGCTGTTTACAAATAGCAATATACTAGCTCAACACACTTACACAACTGTCGAGAAAAATATGCTTAAAGTTTTTTCAGCTCTCGTCTTCCTTGAATAACCTCTCTTTAAGCTTATTTTCTCTTTTTCTTTTGTAAAACATATAGTTTACTGATCCAGATGGATTTACGTTTTAGATTGGTATTGCTCAAGACGTAGAAAAAAGAACGACGACGACATAAACGACAGGGAAGACTATAACTATGTGAGTAGGTGGTACATGGTGAGAGAGAGAGTATTACAAAAATAAGTTGAAAGGGCCTAGAATGATCGGCAAAAAAATTGGCAGGATAAGGTAGGCATATGACTATGTGAACTAAGCCTAAAAGTATACATTATTGTATTTGGACGGTTGACTGGATGCTAAAGAGAAACGGTCTAGGTAGGTGAGCACTGAATACAGAGCGCCAAGTACCAACTTGCTTGAGTTGATATTATTTTCTCTAAAAAAACATTTTTCTTCTGGTTTGTGATCTGACCCAGTAAACTAATATATACTTATTATTATATATACTCATATTACTATACAATATGATATGTTTGTTATATTTGTAAAAATAAATTTGTGCAGAGAGCACTTTCTACTTGAAAAAAATGAGTTCAAGCAAGAAAAAAAGTATATCTTCAGTAAAATAGTTAGCTCCACTCTACATATGGAAAAGAAAAGTACAAAGGATGGATAGAGATGCTTTTTGATGCTAAAAACTACTTTCCCTCTTGTAACAGTTCTGTTGTATTTCAAGAAAGTAAAGCTGCATCTATCAAAATGTATATAGTGCAAGGGGACGAGTGTGGAGCATAATACTTTTTTACAGACTGCTGAAACGTCGACAGCTCCCAAGAAAGCAAATTCGCAGAAACACGTGCTTTCTCCCATTTTCATCGGCGTTAACAGCGTATATGGTAAAGTGTGTGTTGGTGAAAGCACAGAAGATTAGTAGAGGTACTCTAGTGCCTCGGCAGATATATTACACGCAGCGGTGGTGTATATTATACTGTGATTGTGGTGGGTGCTAGGTATTTATGTGTGGGAAAATACTTGAAAAGGGTTACTGAAATACTGAAACACAACAATTGGAGCTGTTGTTTTAAAAGTGATAGCTGCAGGTTGTTTTTGAGTGTTGTCCGTATGTCTATTTACATGCACACTGGTGTATAAACTATCAAGAGAACAGGGAAATCACGTAAAATAAATTGAGCTTTCTGTTTTCATGAATTAATTGGCTTATTGGGAAAAGTAAACATTAAAGTTTTTAATTACACAGCCTTTTTTCCCTGCATAGGATTTAATTGAAAAAGTAATAATTGATACTTTCCGCTACGTTTCTATAAAATTTGTGGAAAGTGGGAAAAAATCCGAAGCTTTCTCTTCCGCGTAGACACAAATAAAAGAAATGGCATAGAGCGCGGAAAAAATTTCATTGTGTTTCTTGACAGCTCTAAAGAAAAGCTCTTTTTACTTCAGATAATTATTGCCATTAAAAAATTACTGTTACAGCGAAATAGTGAACAGTCACAGTTAGACAGGAAGGCAGGCTGTAATGCTGCCGTGTGTTCTTTGGAAAGGCGGAAAAGGAGAAAAAAAGCACCATCACGAGAAAACGTTTGATAGACTCAGACTACATAGTACACACACACACACATTTTGTAGGATAATAGCTTATACGATAGTAAAAAGCAAAATACTTTTCGACTTTGCTATTTATACTAGCAAACCATGTGTTTTGTGAACGTGAGCCAAAAAGAGCACTTTGTAATTAAATAGAGATTTTCTCACAGCACCGAAAGCAAAAGTCGTCTTATTTCCGCATTTCCCACAAAAAGTCAGCTCTTACAAGTCTACATTCTTTGTAAGCACACAGTATTCATTCTGGAGCCTTTTAAAGAGTGTGCCGTGTCACGTTTTATACACTACAATAATACAAAAAATTGGGGCTTAGCATATTGCACACACTTTTCTATGTGCACTTAATATACTCACGTACGTCCTTACTCAAGTGGTGTGAGTGAAGTACACAGAGAAAGAAAAGAAAGCACAAAAAGGAATAAAAACGACTTGGCTCACATGTGTACGAAATAGTAATTGTAAATGGTGAAAGTACGGTTGTGTGTAAAGCTTTCACAGATATGTACATATGTCTGCTACTATACTTGCACATCAGCAGAAGAGAAGGGAAGCATGCATGCAGGCATTATCCTCCTCCTGTCATAGAAAACCTAGTTGAGTGATCAATCATTAAGCTGTTTATGGAACACTTGTTTTTTAGCTGGTGGATTCTAGTGGGAATGATTGTCAGTAGGAAAAAATAATAAACATATAGTAGCATGTGTGCATTTTACTGGGGTAAAACATATACATAATAATTATTACTTTTCTGCTGCTATTATTTCTTCCATGTTTTTGCCAAAAATATGCAAAAAATATCCCGAGGAAAGAATTTCGATTATTTCATAGTAAACTAGTTGTAACAAGCTTTTTGGAGATTGAAAGATTTGGTATTTTCCGACCCTCCAAACTTCCCTATTCCCCATCACTCATTCTACTTGGTGCTTTACTCTGTGTTTTAGTACAACGCAGAATTCTTCTAGCATCATTTCTTTAACGGTGATGATGATGATTATGAAGATGACTATTAAAATATAAGTCACTCACACTTTCAAGCATTAACAAGTATGTAGGGCAAAGAACGTACACTTCCTCCAAAGAAATTTCCAAGAAAAAGAGATTAGCAAGAAAGGGTTATGTATTTTTTATTAAAGCGATAGTGTGATTTGTTGTAAGTAAAAAAGCATGGAAGCTTAAAGAATAAACATGTACATTCCATCTTTCCCTCTGTTTTTTGTAATACCTAAAGCTCAGTGTTTTTCTGGGAAATGATGGAAATAAAGTGGAGAGGAGAAGTGAGTTAGCCTTAATATAAAAAAGAAAGATCATGGACAAAGTTTTTTTATGTGGTGCTTGCCTAACAAAACGCATAGTCGGCAACATCATCAACAGAAACAAACGAGGCCAAACGACTACGGTGACGACGCAACGAAGTGTAGTAAAAATGCATAAAAGCAAGAAAATAGCAAACTAAACACGCTTGTTGTATGGATTTTTATTACACGGGGAATATAAATACAAGCATTTTTGTTGTGATCCCAGAAAGAAGAAGAGTGAAAGCTAATGTACTGAGCATTAAAGATTGGCTGCTTGCAAAAAGTGCAAAATAAACATAAAAAAGAGGACAACGACAAGAGAGCATTCTTTTCGATTGCTCCTACTATTTTTCCTCGGGTATCACTACCAACCAGCTATAATCGTCATCATCGCAATCTCTGCTTTTTTCTTTTGGTGTCGAAATGTCATTTAGAAAGAAAAAGAGTAACAGTTGCTACAACTCCTGCTGCCATTACACCGTGTCTTTTTGACACTTTGCCCAAGTTTAACATTTTTTCCAGAACATATGTCAGTGTTGTTTTTGTCGTGTGATGGAGAGTCAGGAAAGTGAGGAAAACGACATGGACATGAAGAAGGTTGTTACGACAAAAAGAAACTGTTGTTGTGCGTTGTTGTTATGTCCATCATGTCACCCGCACCAACAGCATCATGACAATAACCGCTTGACTTTTTCCGGCGGTGGTAAAGGTGGTGGTGGCAGTGATCACAGTGACAACGGCCTCGCCCCCAACTCCATCACCACCTGGAAAAGATTAGTCCCTTTGTCGTCGTCTTCATCGTTGACAAGTAGACTAAAGGGACGATTACGTCATCATCATCACCATCATCCAAGATTTCTTATTATTTCGTCACGTTTTCGGCTTTCGCAGTTACTTGTCCTGCTTACATTGTTCTTATCATGTTCATCCAATGCCCCACTCAGCCAAGCGTGTTACTTATTTCCGGCAGGTATGCCAGATCCATGTGCGGACAAGGCGTGTTTATTCGGTAGCCGTTGTGTTGCTTCAGCGGATGGTCACGTTGCCACCTGTGAATGTCCTACTTCATGCCCGAATTATGGAGATAGTGATGACTCTCAACCGGTTTGTGGATCCAATGGGGTTAACTACAGGAACAAGTGTGAGTTGGACAGGGAGGCTTGTCGACAAAGAAGAAATATTACTGTCAGATACGAAGGGAGATGTGGTAAGTAAAAAAATCTTTCTTTTTCATTTCAATATTTTTAAGAATAGGAAAAAAACAGGTAAGAAAGTTGGACAAAGATAATAAAAAAGTTTGATCCCATTTGTCATTATATTATGACAATTGTATTTTGTCTTTGATTGAACTTGACAGCAATTGAGTGCTCAAGCTATGTGTACTTTTTCAAATAAAAGTTTATTTCGCAATCCATTCAGAAAATAAAGTTGACTTAGCTTGAAAAAAACAACTACCCAAGAAAGTTAAGTTGTTTGACTTTTGATATTTTTCTCTCTTGCCTTGTCTTTTGTGTTTGCTTTTTTTGTTTTATGCTTGTTTGTTTGAAATTACAAGAGCGTAAAAATGGATAAAGTTGAAGATGATGATCGTGATGATCATGTTCTGTTGGTTCGTTGGTGGTACTTTACGTGCTGTGTGAATGGTATGTTGTTTATTTTGCTTTTTTATGTTCGCTTTTCAGCGTATAAAAGTGGAAATCTACTTGTGTAGAGAGATAGAGCTATTTTATATCTGTTTAACTCGATCAAGTCAACTGAAGAGAAGAGGGAGAAAGCAATCAGTCTTCTTGTCTTTTGATGTTATTTTTTATAAGGTTTCAAGCTTAGCTGGCCGTTTTCGATGGTATCTTTCACAATGCTGTTATTTTGATGGAAAACTTGTGTTGTTAACATAATGTACTTTCTCCTTTGTTTACTTTCTCTTCTCTTTTGTTTTCTCGGTATACACCGTAGCAACAAAAATACAAAATCTAATATATTTTCATTGAATACATATAGCTGCGTTTATTGCAAAGTATGAAGTAGGATCCATTCAAATCAGAGTGAATTTAGGTTGAAATGAAATACGTTTAGATTTAAACCTATTGTAAAAAAATCTTTTTAAATGAAAGAAATTGCATGGAATTGGAAACAGTGGGCCAATTTAATTGTTAATTGATTGCAAGTAGTGTGATCGCGACTTATTTACGTGTTTCATGTTATGTTTTTTGTGACCTTAATTATCAGAACTCGCACATCTACGTTTACCTGATTATAGTATTCTGCTATTAATTCTAATTATTGATGTCACAACTTTACAAATCAGCCATAACACCTTGCTCAAATTTCTTAAATTCAAAATCCTACAAATAGAATGAAATGGCATGAAGGAAAGTAGCAATTAAATTGAAACCATTTTTTACCCTTGCCATATTTAGAGACTGCTTGCGTAGATATAACATTACTCACGATATTAAGCTGAACCCAAGCAAGGAAAACAGTCTGGCGTAGACAGTAATAAGCTCAAGCTCCTTCCCATCAACTGCGTTCTATGTGAAGGATCATATATCCATTATAAAATACACATGATCGCATGAGTGACTGGGTAAATTGCTATTTGCTTTCACATTTCTTTTCTTAAGAGCTCATTTTGCTGAACTTTTTAGGGGTTTATTCTGTGTTATGTACAGAGTTATGATTATTAACTACACATGAAGATATTTATGCACGTTTTCCAGTTCAATGATGTCTTCTAAACTCAGAAACACTTTTTAGATAATGATGTTAAACTTTTTACATTCTAATTTACATAATTTAAACATCATTTAAGGGTCATCGCTATTTCCGGCCCAAAAGGGCCTATTCACTGTATAAAATACTGTGCCTGCTTCTTCCGAAGTTCTTTCATCTTGTAAAGTGGTCAATTATTTAAAAAAGAAAGGTTGATATCATAAACAGAACGACTAGCCAGACAAAAAAATACTAATTTTTGATAATGCATCTCTCACCATCAGGCAACTTATCATGATGCAATGAAAATGATTATGTGGTGCTGAATGTATTTTCTTCAACAGACAATTTTACCCATTTCCATTTATTTCTTTTGTCTTGATCTTCTTCTTTCAAGAGGAAAAAATTCTCTTAAAAGCCTCTTCTCTTCTGAACATCTTGATTCTTTGTATGAACTTGGCATGTTATATGCTTCTGGTTAGTTGTTCTTGTTGGCCTGTAATAATATGGTCTCCGCAATTAATTTATCCTGACTGTTACAACTTTCTTTATGGCCCGTTTTTGTGGCTTTGTTACTGATTAATTATTACTACTCCTCTTTTCCCCTTTGCTCCCCTCAGCAAACTCCTTCAAACCCGAAAGCATCTTAGTATTTTCCTCTTTCATTTTTTTCTCTTCTATTTCTTCCTGTTGTGGTGATGGTAAAAGTAGCAGATACAGTGGTGGTGTGCAACCATATAATAGCTTACAGCCATTTCATAAATTATTGAAGTACTTGACGAAAGAAAATGGTCTTTGGAGGAGGACGGAAGGAGTACAGTAGACTGGAATAAAAGGAGAGCATAATATTTTTGTGGTGATGGCAGTGGCGGTGGTCGGTATAGTGGTAGTGGTTACTGCACTGGAACAAATGTTCCGTTTTTCCAAAAGAACCTTTACAGAAGATAATAATGGGAAAGAAGTATAGGAAAAAAGGGTTTTAAGATTTTTTATGGGAGAGCAACTGCATCTCAGAGAAAACACATCAGTCATGATGGTAGTAGAATAGTGCTCAGGGAGTCGTCGTCGTCGTCGTTTCTTCATGATGCACTGATCAGCATTACTGACGTTTTAAAACATTGTCTGTGTTTGAGTCTCTCTTGTGTTGTAAATATGGAGAAAAGTAAAGAGAAGGCTTGTTTATTTATCAGCTTCTAGTTGGTTTCAAGTCTAACAGCCTGTATAATGGACTACTCTTTTAGTGCGTTTTCACTATAATATGCAGAAGAGATGAAAACGTTCTTAAAAGCGAGAGTATTTTTTTCGTTTTCACAATATTATCTTTTGGAGCACAACATAAGTTTATGTCATCATCATCATAGTAGTCGTCATCTTCTTGAAAAGCATGTGATTTGTCAAAGGATTATCTGTTGACTTGCATCATCTATTTATTTGTCAGAATATGTATGGCAGGGAGAATATGTTGGTTTTTCGGTTTATTTTATAGTAAGTTATTACCGTTATGGCAGAACTGTCAAGTTTTCTGTGGTAAGGCTAACGCGCTTTTTTGGATAGTGATAAGGGAAGGAGATGGATGACGGATATTCCTGAGGGGGAAACAGGAGTGAAACGATGCGATGTTGGGTTCAATGTGCGAACTGTTGTGAAGACGAAAAACAGTAAATTATTATGATGAGACAAGTGAATCTCTGTACAGTCATCCCATCATACATGGAGACTGATAAAAGTGAATTAAACTTAAACAGCAGCAAGAGAATGGGACATAATGT
>JAQFXM010007716.1:0-11531 GCA_034693345.1 Entomobrya multifasciata
CCGCACCTTCTTCATTCACTTCAATGAACGCTTTCTGAATCACACTAGAAACAAAAAGATTAGGAGTTTTTTTCCCTGTAGTAATCCCACTAAAATCTGCGTCTTCAGAAAAAATCAACTCTAGCTTAAGCTGAAAAATGTATAAAAATAACATTGTAAAATTTACAATAATCTTAATTCTAATCCAACTTAATTACAGGCGTTTCCTTATTGTATGTATGGAGTAACTTACATCATCTCCCAACACTTCATCCAGATCCCGCAAGGTTGCCTCAACTTTGAACTTGGGCAAGCTCAAGTTAACCATGTAAGTTGTAGTCAACGAGTCCTTGACTAGACTCTTTCCACCTTTCAGAATGCTCCCAAGGTTTTCCTGGATGTCATTCAAGCCATTGATTTTGTTAGGTAGGATGATGACCATGCTAAGGCGGCCACCTCTGTAAGGCAAGGCCACTGCGCGAGCGTTCAACTTTGGAAGCTTCCCAAACGGAAACTTTTGTTGATTATGCATCGTTGCCACATTGATTTTCTTCTTGGGGGTCACACTAAATAATTCTTGAGATGTCTTTGAAGTATCGAACTTGTGCCTCCAGAAGCCCTTAAAGTAAACGCCATTTACGAGGACGAGAGTGGTCTCAGAGTCCAAGCCATCTTCATTTAAAATGAAAATCAATCCATGGCAAAATTACTTTAGTTTTTTTTAAACAAATGAGAACAACGTAATTAAAATATTCCATTACCTGGGCTAATCAAGTCCTTGATTTTACTCTTGGTAATCGATTCCACCCACTTGTTAATTTTGTCTGCGGCTACTTTTCGCTTGGTAAGAGTGGAAAAATCCAGTTGTTCAAAATCAGCGTGGAAGTGGTTCTTCAAAGTCTTGGCAAACGCAGGGTTTATATTGAAACCAGTCTGGCAATAAACTCGGTTTACTGTCAGTAGTGTGTATGTCTCAGCGCTTGCGTTTTTCTAAACAAGTTACAAAACACAGAATAAAATATTTGTGTGTCGTGATTTTCATTTAAAGGAATGTCTTGTAATTTATGTTAATTTATAATACCGGAATGCTAGTAATAATTGAATTATAACTTTTCGCAATGATGCCATCCTCTTTCCCAGTTAACTGAAGACCGTCAAGTAAATCCGTTCTGGTATCACCTCTGGCTCCTTGAGCCACCATTCCAAGGACGGCGTGAAGACTGAAGGGGGAGAAGATCAAGTTTTCCTCTGACTTGGAAGGGAAAAGGGCCTGATTTCGGAGAGAAAATATTCATTTAATTTGTAATTAATTGGTTTTGGAAATTTGAAAGGAGTTAAGAGGAATACTGTGCACTACGCACCGCGTATAAGCTGACTGTAAAGTCATTGTTTGCAGTGCTAAGGATTTTTCCATCTTCATTTTTGGCTGACATTTTGCACAAAGTAAATAAATCAAACTGAATATCAACTAAAGCTGGAAAGTTATATTTTATCTCTTATACAAGTCACTGATCAATGATTTCAGAAAAAAGTACTCGGAAATTTGACAGTTTTAAGTACTACTAAATAATTCAGTTAATCGTTGCGTTTGCTGTGACTGATTGTGAGTGAGGAGATAACAGTGTAGTGTGGCAACTGTGGTATTTGTGCTCAGACATTATTTTATGATTGGGGGCTGAATTTGTAGAATAGTAATTAGGATTACAAAGTCTATAAAGTAGACACATACTGTGTACTGTAAACTGCGACCATAACGATGTGGCTGAATCAAATTTGCGTCTCGAAATGGTCATTGCTATTGCCAATAAACTTTTTCGAATACAACATGTTACATTACTCGAATGAAAGACGTGAATGGCTGATACTCCTCCAGAAATCTCTCTCGGCTAGTACGAGTGGTTACATGCCATGGTTCGAGAAATTTCATCGGACACGGGAACCGCTTTGGTGGCTCACAACATCGCAAAGTCAGGCACTTTGATCAATGAAAGAGATGATTGCATGATCGTCGTGCATATTTGTAAACTGTGCATGCAAAATGAAAGATAACAAAAAAGCTTTAATTTGTAACAATGAACTTCATAGAATTTAATCGATAAATTGGTGGATTAATTTGAGAGAACAATAAAAAGGACAATACAAAAGTATTGATAGTTCCAAATTAACATAAACTATACTTCATTGACAATTTTTAATTTCTAAACTAAACTAACTACTCGAATGTGTTTGCTTGATTTAATACTTCATTCTTAAATTCATGGAATAAGTAAAAGCAAATCATCCATCTAGCCGACATATCGTCACCGTCATAGATTTCATAAAGCTGGTGCCACTGGTTTAATAGGTTTACACGTAAACTGGGAGCTAGTCCTCGTTCTTGGTATTCTGCTCATCAGGTTCCTTGGCAGTGGCAGGTTCCTTGGCATTGGCAGGTTCCTTCTCGGGAATATCAACAACCCGTGGATTTTCCAAGGGGTCCAACTTGACATAGTCAGAGCCACTTGCTTCGTCATCTGCTTCGTCCTCTTCCCCTAGTCGATTGCAATGCGCTCGAAGATTACGAATTGCCTTTGAACAAAAAAAGAAGGAAAAACGAGTGAAAAAATATAGTAAAATTATTACAATTTTGTAAAGATGAGAGTAATTATATATTTTTACCTGTGGAGTGAATATCTCAGGGAAATGGTCAATCCAAATGCGTACCTCATCTGAAGTCAATTCTGAGTTGGCGGAAATAGCACTTTGAATGAACACAGGAATCCACGAGTCATCAGTTTGCCCTGGAAAAGTATCGTTCTCCTCTTCGTCTACTTTCTTCACTTGGTTGATGTACGCCATAACGTTCCGCCTTATCGCGCCCGTGAATTTCAAGACAACTTTGCATGCTCTTGGAATGAATTGTCGTGGCGGTGGTGGCGTCTTCTTCATTCGTCTACGTTTGTTTGCTCCACAAGCCAATTTGGCTGGAACTGCAGGTGGTGGTCCTGCAACACGTTTCCTTGTACCGGAAGTCGATATGTTGGCAGGACTCCCAATTCTAAAGCAAAAAAATGAATAAAAATTGTATATTAACTTAACAATATAAAAACTTTAAAATTATATTTGTGCATGTTAACAAGCACACTTACTGGTCTAGATCAGCCTGGCTAGGAACAAGCGGTGTTAACTCGATTTGGTTAAACATTCTCGGATTTATGGCAGGAATTGGTCTTCCTTGCACTTGGAAGTTTTGACCAAGACCTTCATCAGCTTCCTGCTTTTCCACCGCTTTTCCTGGTTCTGGATAACCGTTCTTCCCCACTGAAACACTCACGCTACATAACGAAAATAAGCACAAAATTAGTGTATAATTAAAAAAATTGGTACAATGCGTATTAAAGAGATAATCTTACTCATTTGAATCCTCTTGGTAAAAATGCTGAATGTCTACGTAGAAAATACGCTTGACTGGAGTGATTTCCGCTTCTTCCGCATTTGACCCATGCTGCGCTTCCACTTTGATTCCTGTCGCTTCTGCGTCGTTAGAGTTCGATCCAGAAGAATCGGAGTGCATCAAGGCAAAATTGTAATCATGCCTGAAAATTCAAAAAAATTAACCCAAATTACATAAAATTCTACCAAGTGCAAGTGAAATTGAAACTGAAGTATAATATTTTTTAAATATATTAGTAAAATACATTTGCTGAAGCGGTTGCAAAGAAATGTCAATTTCGGGGCTTCCATCTCCAGAATTCGAGCTGTCTTGTTCGGAATCTGGTGACGAGACTTGTACTTCCATCTTGACCAGCGCCTCCGCTGCCTCTGCTGCCTGAGAACCCGAAAGAATTGGAAAGCTTTCATCACCCCTGGGAAAATGACAAATAAAAATACAATAAAATTAGTTTTACTTAATTAAAGAGATTTATTAGAATTAACTGAGTAGTTCATTGAGAAAATGTACTTACTCGTTGTGCAACTGCTGGCTCTCATTATGGCTCATTATGGCGCACACGTAATTCACAACGCCTTCAACTACTTGAACCAAGTCTTGTGGAATGTTAATCGACTCTCCTTCTTGTTCGGAAACAGCAGATGAGTTTGATGGCGAAGGGGATTCAGTCATATTTGGCGTCTCAGGCCTTTCAAGGATTGGAGCCGTTTGTCCTGTTTCTCCTCGTCCCCTTCCCCTTCCTCTTCCTCCCCGTCCTCTTCCACGTCTCCCTTTGCCCCGAGCCATTATTCCAGCAAGTTGACAGTGAAAGCACAAATGTGGAATCAAAGTGCAGGCCCAAAGATGAACACTTTTCCAACTGGACTCTGAAAATAATGCAGAACAAATAAAGATTTTTTTAATCTTTCAAATCTCAAATCAGGAAATGTAGAATTTATATTATAACTTACGTAATTGGTAGTGCAGTGAGACAAATTTCCAAACAAAACTTGAGGGTTCAGACAATGTTGTTGAGCGTTCAGAAATAAATTTCAGTCAAAGGAAAACTTATAATCTCCAAAACAAGTCAGTTTAGGATTGATTACGAAAAGGTGTTGAGAAATGGTGCAAGCTCTCTCTTGAGGAACTTCTCCAAGTTAAATGATGACCAGGGAAAGTTTTCCGGGCAGTTTTATACTCCCTCCGAAGCCAGCCAAACCTTTGTGTCTTTGTTCTTCAACTGGCCGGAAGTTGATACTTCATTGAACGGACAAAATTTATCTTTTGAATGATTGCGTACATTATGTTAATGAAATAGGTCAAAGTTCAACTTCCATAAGATGAGGATAAAGAGGAACTTGAATTGTGAAATCATATTTTATTTTCAAAAATAAAATTTAGGAAATAAACTTCATAGCGAGATTAATAATAATGACCACACAAATCATGAAATTAAAAAGGAAAATTTGTCAATTGGAATGTGTATGCAAAATCATCAATCTGTTTAGTTTTTTCTGCAGTTGCAATATGGTCCTATAATCAATCACATCACCAAAATAAAATGAAATCACTAAATTTACTAATGTAAGTTAAATTTTTCTGTTTCATTATTCATGTAGATAATGAACGTGAACTTTGAGCTGCAAGAAATTAGCAAAACATTTTAATTCACAATCGTTTAATTGATCACAATATAATATATTCTTTTAAATTGTAGCCTAACTCCTCGACTTTGAGTATTCCATTTGTTTCCAATAAATTATTAGGAGAAATATTTCTTCGTACTTAAGTATTGGGAAAAGATGGCAATTTTTTTGCTGGTGTAAACTCTATTGATATATCTGACGATATGCGACAGTCACATTCAAAATATCAATTATGCAAATGAGTGATCAACCGACTAGTTATGAAATGAATATATACGATATACATACAACGACACTACAAGTTTTTGACGCTGGGTAGCAAATTAATATCAGCACAGATCAGAAACTGTCCATATATTCAGTTACGTGTCCACACGAAGTTTATACAACACAGAAGAAGCAACGATGTAAAAATTTAACTTGGCTATGGAATGCCTTTCGGAAAGCAGAAGGAGACAAATAAATATGGAAGCTTGGAAGTAGGCAATAATATTGAACTATGCATAAAACTAATTTTTATTGTGGAAAACAATTCAACTGAATGTTTTGAATGTGAACAGTTTGGGGGACATAAATGAGCAATAAATCCACACGGATTATTATACATAAGTACCTTGGTATTTTCATCTAGTTTAAAACAAATTACCATTTTAATGGAGTATGATATGAATTCGATAAGTATTCATTTTTTACTGTTTGTTCCAGAATAGAATCTTTTGGATTTTATAATAAGTATTCATTTCTTTGCTAAATTTTAGTTGCACTTTTCCGTTACGATGAGCTGGTCGGTCATGATGCTTGTACACAAGCTTTGGTATTGAGTGCATAATCTGCATCTTATTTTGAATAATATTTCGTAGCACCATCATTTTCATAATCATTTCTATAGTTTACTCACCTTTTCAAAACGTAGTATGAAATGGACAAATATTTGTATGCTTTTTATATTTTCAAATCCAGTAAGTTGGCCATGTTGAACGATTCATGCTTCTCAACAAATAAATAGACAAGAGTTTGTAGAATTTTTTTCTCAATACGTCTCATAAAATGTAACACTTTTATTACATAAACATAAATGATCATATCATAAATCAAATCAAATTTCCCTTTCATTATTTTTTCCATAATTTTTTTTATCATCTTAACACTAAAAATATATTACATACACAACTGGGTCAAACATTTTCAATGCTTTAATCATTTACATAATTATATATTATTTCAAAGACAATAGAAAAAAGCGAACAGTAACATTAAACTGGGAAATGATGAAAAGGAATAAAATTTTCTGTATATTTTTGAAAACCAATTTTGATAATTATTCTAAAAGAAATTAATATTATCATTCAATTAATAAAGGGAAAAAACATGGACATGGAATAAACATTAAAATTTTCAACTTTTCCTTAATCTTTTCTTCCAAAATGTTAAACAAACAGAAAGTAATGTCAAAGAGAAGTTAGAGAAAAGCAACAGAAAATTCAATATTCACAAATAAACTATTTAAAATAATCAAAGGTCAAAAACGAGTTTTTACGAAGAAACTTAATCCAAACCGTTTTACATATTTTTAAAAAGTCAAATTATTTTTAAAACAAAGAAGTTTAATTATTAATTATCTATTGATAAGTAAAAGAGCGTAGTATATAGGAGGAGGAGGAGGAGCAGTAGTTATATTTTCTGTAAGTTAAAGATAGAGTATAGCAAAATAATAATAGGGAGGAGCAAAGGTAGTTAAAGTTCTAAATTTACAATTTACATAACAATAAAAACAAAAACACTGCTTTCTTTCAACTAATTTATTTTTTCATCGACAACCAAACCTCATCTCTCTTTTACGAATTCTTCTCACAACTTCAGTTTTTTTAGCTAAAAGAGTTAATCGCTTTTAAAAGTATATGTATTTGATGTAAATTATATTACACATTAACATCCTTCACAAGACAAAAAGTATCCTATAGCTTATCTTTTTAAAACATTTTTACAAAATAAAACAGTTATACATTTTTTACAAGAAAATTACACTCAACACACACGACATGTTATGAATGCATCTCTATTATTTTAACATTCACAACGTTTTGATTTTTTTCAAATATTTACAACAAATAGCTATACGCATGCGGTCTGGAAGAAATATAAAGTTTTTATATCCGTTTTCGCTTTTTATCATTTAGACAGCAAGTTTTCACTTAAGTTTATATAACAATTGGGTGTACTCTCTCCATTCTTAGTTTTATAGCAGCTTATTAATCATGCTTTAAAATTATATCTATCATGTGTTATCTCTCTCTCCCTACTTTTTAAACTATTTCAATTAATAGCTTATCCTAAAGAAAAAAAGTAGCCTATTTTAAGTTTTAAAAGCTAAGTGTTAATATTCTAACCAGGTGAAAATTTTCCTTATTATTGTGATGCACTTCTTGCAAAATCATTTTCTCTGTTCAAATAAAATGGGAAAATAATACCTGGTCTATTGCATTTTCTTGTGTGTACGACAATAATGTTGTGTGAAAGTATGTTTATTTTTTTGTGTGCGGATTCACAAAAAATCGTTAGTTTTTTTAAGCTAAAAAAATTTACAACTTATTATAAAATCCGTTCGTAAGGACGTTTATCATTAAATTGTACGTACTAAACTGTTATATATTTTAAAAACATATTACATTTGTAATTATGTTTGTTATTTAGCTGCTATTTATATTGTATATATACACCAAAAATTGCATAAAAGTGTGTTCGTTTTAATTAATCTATATACTTTAAACCTATTTGGATTATTTTATACATTATATAGTATTGTTGTTTAAAATAAAGTTGAATTTTATGTTTTTTCTGATAAAATATAAAAAATCTGTCTGTTGTATTGTGTCTGTGTGTGTATATATTTCCCAACTTCAATTTCTTTTTTTAACTTGCAAAAAAAATTGTGTGTTTTTCGTGTATTTTTTTGTGTGTAAAAAATATATATAATAATAAGCTGTACAAAATATATAAAACGAATTCAAATGAAAATTGAAACGTTTATTTCGTCACCGAACGAAAAGACGAAAAAAATTGTCACTGTATCGATTTGTCATTTTTTATCCTAACATATATTTCATATTATTTTTTCTGTTTAGCTATTTTAAAGTGGTGATTTACTCCCAATCACCAACGTACGCAACTCTAGTAGGTTGTGGAGCAAATGTGTTTGGATTTCTCATAGGCAAAGGCAATCGGCCATAAATTGGGGCGTATATTGACTCACTCAAATCCGATTCTGTGGTTAACAAAAAATAAGAAGAAAAATTAGAAAAAAAGGAATAATTCTTTTTTTTCGTGGGTTTTTTAATTCTGTTTCTAGCTGGCTAAAAAACAAAATCTAACTTGCAACATAAAAATACATAAGAATTATTAATTTTTTTCTAAAACAAAATATCATAAAATAGTTCATATGTAGATGTCTTACATTTCATGCAAAAAATAGTCTAAATAAGCTCGTGCGTTTTTGGCTAGTTTTTTTTGTGCTGATGTGAAAATGCTGTGTAAAAATGCGTACATTCGTGACAAAAGTGCGCATGCGGCATGCAGTGCGTGAGAATTTAAATAAAATATTTTTGTATAAACAAAAAAGTACAAATTTAAATATTATGCAAACAGTTTTATAATACAAAGAGATACAGAGCAGAAATACTACATATAAATATATTTATAGAGTCGCTTGTACAAAAAATGCATTGTGTAATGAATTGGATTAGTTTTGATTAGATTTTCAAAGCATTTTGGTAAAAGCAACAAATTGTGCGAGTAAAGCAGTTATTTCCGAATGTGGGTCTGTGTGTTATTATGCAAGATGTGCAAAATGATAACTAAACAAATTTAATTGATTATGCGACACAAATTTGGGCAGCGTTTTGGGTAAAACTACAGTAAATTTTGCAAAGTAGATTCATTCGAGAGAGGGAAAATTTAGGTAGTTTTGGAACAACTCATGCAAATGACTTGCTCTACAATCAAGTAAGTTGCAGAGCGCAAATTTAAAAAACCTATACTTATCTTGAAGAGTTTTCTATAGAATGAGAAATAAGAAGGAATTTTCAATTCATTCCCTTGATAAGGAGGAAAAAGTTAGGAATGAATGAAATTCAGCAAAGTTATATGAATCTACTTGAAAAATTAGTAGTCAGTTGATTTGGTGTGATAGATGATGTGCAAAAGGGTTGAGAGTTGAAGAAGAAAGGTAAGGGTTAAACAGATATGATGATTAGGAAGAGGAAGCAAGAGAAAGAGTTGAGAAGGTAAGATTAGTGAACTAATAGGTTAGTCGTGTGTACACAGAGAAGAGCGACATATTACTGAACCACAGAACAGCTAAGGTTAATTTTTTAAACTGGAAAATTATTTTTGGACAATTTTACTGTATATTTAAAGCAAAAACAAAAGTAATTCATAGAGCTGCTGGGTTTTAGTAGTTTTAAAAATTAAGTTTTCTACTCGGCAAATACAGTTTTGAGCAAAGGAGCAATAAATAGTAATTCAAAAAGATTTGATTTTAAAAAAAATTAAAATTATAAGAGAGTGGCAGACTCTCAACTCACTTTTGCAATTTTTTAAGAGCGTTGCTGGAAGAATAATGGCATGGGTTTTGTTATCTATGGATCTTTCTTGACAACTTAATTTGAGTTGGGTGATTGTGGTCAGTGAAGTTGGGTGGTTTGGGTGAATGGGTATGGGCAATGGGCTGTTGTGATTTGTGGGTGATTTTATTTTGCATTGGAAAAAATTGAACTTGGGAAATATTCTGTCGGTTAGTCTATCTTTATGGCTTTTCTCTCTAATTAAAACCTACTTAAAATGGCAACAATGGCTGTTTAATTATCTCATTCGTATTTTAATTTTCGTATTTTTCAAATATATCTTTCTATTTTTTTCGGATTTCTTGTCCAGGTCAGTCATCAGCCTCTTCGTTTTAAAAAAATGAAGTACTCAACTATCTTAAGATAAAATTGGAATCAAAGTTTATACCCTGGACCCAGTATATTTCCAACAAATAACATTAAAAACAAGAGTTTGATACTCTGTGTCAGACTTGCAGGTAATATCACAAGTAGTACCTGAAGTTCTGTAAAGTAGTAAATGAGCTCATTTTTCTTGAGACCTACATAATATATTTAACGCTTAACTAGAAATAATATCGACAGTTGTAGAGAAATTTAAAAAAGATTTTAAAGGCTATAACCATTTTTAAAGACTTAATTAAAATTAAAACTAGATCGTTTAAGAAAAAAGGGGTTTTAGGGGGGCTTCGCTCAGGACTGCCAGTAATTTTCCCAATCGCTCTCCTCAGTTTCTTCACAGGAGGAATTGCATAAAAAAAAGGAATTAAAAAGATTAATTAATTAAAATTTAGGATATAATTACTCAAGACACCAATGAAAATGATAAAATGTATGGAATTGTCTATGCCATTTAAATAATCGATCTTCTGTCTACATAAAACGCGTTCAAAACTTTGATCTACTCAACATGGAAAATTCCTAAACAGCGAATTATTTTTTAAGACCAACCAAATTTTACTAAACTATTTTGCCAAAAAATGCTCAGACAGTCAGAATCAGAATGCCAACTTGTAATTCGAGGGCAATTCAAACAATCTTAAAATTTTTATATAGCTCTATTTGAAATATGGAGGTTATCGAACAAGGAAACCTTTTTGCCGTATCTACATTGTTGGGTAATCCATTAAACGAAATGAATATTTCAAAGAATGAATTCTCATAAAATGACGGTACTTGTTACTGGTTGCTTTACTAATGAATTTAATTCTTGTCATTAATTTGAGTTTATTATTCAACTGAAAGCCTTTGTATTTCAAGTAATAAATTTCCGGAAATTGAAAATATATAGACGTACTCTGTAATATATTGTAAAAAAAATTAAACTACAGTGTAACGCAACTTTGCTAGTTAATAGTTTAATCTGGCATTTTAATGCTGGGAAAATCAAAGGTTTTTATAGCTGGTGTAAATACATTTATTCGAACTCACTGTTTTTTACATTAATGGGTAAAACGGAAATAGCAATATTTTTCACCAGCACACGACTAACAACAGCGAAGACATGTTTCAAAGGAATACCTAATCTATCATCTTTTCACGTCATATAACTTGTGCCACCCACGTGAACAAGGTAATTGACAAGTTTTGTAATTAAAAAAAACAACTTTGTCGGAATGGGCGAATAAAATAGTTTTTTCTGGTTCATTAGACTAAATATTACATAAAAACTATATTTAATTGATAAACCTATCTGTTTACATATGTGTATGATATTATTCCATCTGATTACTTGTTCTGTAGATTTATTCGAAAAATACTATCTACACCTTTAAAAATACAAAATCAAGTAAATAATTACAAGTCTATCTACATTTAGTATGTATGCTAATTAACTAATATATTACAAGTTTATGAACATGGTGGTGATTTTTTATGGTCGTTTCGCGATAATTGGTC
>JAQFXM010007717.1:0-11530 GCA_034693345.1 Entomobrya multifasciata
CGGTTCCTTTGCTGGAAATCAACTGACATACCCAATATGACAAATTCAGTTTGTCACATAAAAGTAAAATGCAAGCAGTTAATACCTTAATACAATTACGTACACACGTACACGTACTACCTTTTAGCTGCATTCAAAGGTAAAGCAAAGTTTGTTAGTAAACCTAGCATTTTTTAGGTAAAAAATTGTGGGGGAGACAATGGCGTATAATTATTTTTTTCAGGAATAAACAAGTGTAAATTTCCTAGTGACAATGTAAAAAAATGGGGGAGACAATTGCACTGCCTTTGAATATTAGTGTGCAATTAACACTACTTTTTGGATTTTTTCCACTCGATGAAGTAATGATTTCAGATAGCGTCGGTAAACTGGGCACGGTTTACCCCTCCCATTGCAATTTTTCTTTCTAATTGTTCTTCCAAAACAAATTTTGATGCAGTAAATACATTTGCTAAACTTGTAAACATGCATACAAGCACAACTCCGGTGATTGATGTACAAGCAAAAAGAAGGAGAAACAATGGCAACGGCAACTTAACACTAAACTTAACACCAACAAAGAAACCAAGAATGTGGGGAACCATGAAAATGACAACAACACCAGCAGTGATTTCAGAATAGATTATTCTATATTCCGTGGACATTATCTCGATTTCCCTGTACGTAGGACAAGTCTGCAAAGTGGTTTTATAATTTTTGACTTTCCATTGGATTTCACTTGGAAACACTTTTTAGTGTTGTTCCACTGAAACGGAAAGGAGCCGAAAATATCAGTTATCCTAGTTAGTTCTATTAGGGATCAAAGAAGATTTTGAGCAAGAAGTATATGGGACTTTTTAAAATAGCAAGAAAGGTAAACTGAATGGAACATAGAACGAAGTCCTTTTAGAACCTTTAAAATACTTAGAAGTGTTTCAAAAAGTTTGAAAATTTATAATGCTAATCTACTTCAAACTTGCTATGAAACGTCGAACAAACTGCGAAGAATTTAAATTTTTAATTGTATTTTTTAATCGGTCAAAATACAGAAGATGATTAGATGCTCGGTTACAAAATGATTGGCCTTAGCAAAACTATCGTTTGTTTTTAAAATTCTACATTTAAATATCACACACGTAATAAAAACAAAATAGGTCGACATATGGCCGAATATGATACATTCTTAATGAAAAAGTGACGGGAAATACCTATTTCTTCTTCAGTAATTTCAAATTGAGGATGAATATTGAAGTAAACATTATATGTATATGCTTGACAATAGTCTCCAAATCAATATTTGGCTTCGGAACATGCCAACCATTAAATTAAAATTAAATAAACTAAAGTGCTTAATGTGCGGCAGGTCCATATCTAAAATAATTCTTAACAATGGCCGCATGCGTCCACAAGTATTTTTGTTAAAATTTACAGCAGTTAATTAAAGTAAATATGGCACCCAAGGAAGTGATATACATTGATCCCAACGATCAAATTTTCAAAATAGTAAAAAGTAACCAATCCAATCCTACCAAGAGTAGTTCCTGGAGTAGTTCTTTAACACAAAAGTTTTAAATACCGTGAACAGCTACTGCGATTATTAGCAACAGCAAGTTTCGACATGTTAAAAAATTGTTAGCATTGTTTGTTTGAGAAATAAATTATGTGGAATGAAGTACATTTAAATAATCAGTATTTAACTTGTAACATTGACTTTTTAGGTTTTGTTGCTAATTGGCAGTACCTGAATACTGTAGCTTGGTTGGAATTTTTGGAAGTTTAAAACATTTTGCAATAGAATAAAGCACCATCCTGAAATATGGTGCAATAATAAATCACTCACACAAATATACTGAAATATCTCAAAAAGTGCAGCGTAAAGATTTTCCTTTTTTTAAATGTTTCGCTGCTGACCGCACTGGATCTACACTTCAGCGTCACAAAGCCCAGGTAATTAATATCAGTTTTCTTTTCTATTGCATACTGATGCCATTTAAATGGCTTAAATACTAAATTAATTTAGTTCCTTTAAAATTCTAAATTTTTCCACTAATATTTCGTTGTGAACTTCAAGTAAGTGCAATTTAAGTATTGCTTTGTTTTTTAATAAGGTTTCATTATGACAGTATAAGCATCTATATTCTTTTTGGTGTTCCTTGTCAATAGAAATTGTCATAGTCGCAATTTCAGAAGTAAGCAATATATTGCTGAGGTCATTCATCAATTGACGCTCTGCATTTGTCTCCATGACATTCATAAAAAATGTTCCGCATGACAAATTGACAAATGAAGCTTAAGGTCTTCTACATGCTCAAAACCTTTACACAAATATTTGGTTGGACAGAAGGGACAAAGAGCGTTTTCGAGCAATTGATTTGCACTGATGGAAACTTCATGAGCCATATTTGTTGATTCAATGTTCTTTGGCACGTCTCCCATAGGCATATAGAATGTTAACCAAAAACAGTTCAAAGTGTTTATCAGAAGTTTTCTGTCATAAATAATAAAAATAAGTAATGATATCGACCAGCCAATACTGAGAAATATTAACAAGATATAAACTGCTGTTTTGCTGTTAGTTTGTTGCTCAGAAGTTTTGTCAGAGGTATTGCTCTTGTTAGTACCAGCTTCATTTGCAACATCTTTGTTGGTTTTAAGTGCAAGATACCACTTAAAATACTTTTGCCACCACTCCAGTAGTCCCGTTTGAAAGGAATATTTAATGCGTATTAAAAGTTTGGAAGGAAAGTACCCAGTATACTTGTATCCTTTTAGGTTTTCATTAATTATTTCTTTTCCCATATACACAGGTTTATTTGATGCTGCTAACTTAAAATAAGTTTGAATTGCCTGGTTTTGCATCACTATGACGGCTGACTTGTAGCATTGTTTCATATGCATGTCCATGGTATGTTCACCTAAATCGAAATCTTCGTAATCGCCGGAATCTAGTCGTGGTACCATTTCGGAATGGTTAAAATACCAAAATGCCCTTTCAGAAATACTGTCTTTCAAATTATTCAATCTATTCCACTTTTGTATAGCAAATCTAAGCATTACTTCAAACCAAAGCTCAGATACAACTGGGAACGCCTCATGACCATTTTCATCCTCAATTTCAGCATTCTTTTTCAAAATGGAGTCGGCGTAGTCGGAAATATGCGCACGTCTCGTATAAATTTTAAATTTATGATCTACTAAGCTTTGAAAAGTTTCAAAAGGAATAAGGCTTGGATCCAACGTTAGACGGGTTATATTGTCCCCTTTATATTCATTACTTATTACAAGGAACGCAAGCGGCAAAAAACAAAAAAGGAGCTTCCGTTCCCCTGAAAATAATTGCGAAGATTGATCAACTATTGAAAAGTATAAACTAAAACATGAATCCCAAAAACCAAGTTGTTTTAATTGTACCAAACTTCTTGTACCCAACGTGTTTATATAGGCTACCATAAGACAAGATAACAAAATAAGTATCCATGTCCATACATCAAAGGCTAGAACTAATTCTTGCAATTGGTTTATCCAAAGTTTTTGATCTTTGTGACAGCTCACGAATCGCATTTGCGTGCTGTGAAAAATTAATGCTAGCTCTTGGAATAAGCTTGCATGCATTTCGATATTTCTGTCAATGTATAAAATTAACTTTTCAGGATAATTTGTTGCTCTACTCAAAGAGCATTCAAGCTTCAGCACTGTTCGTGATTCGTAGACATCTTGGATGTCTTTAAAGAATACCAGCGAAATGTTATCCAACAGAATTTTATCAAATGCGTGTATGTCTACTAAGCTAGGAAAATATTCAGGTTCAAAATTCGGAAGATTTGCCAATAAAGACTTTCGGTTTCGGTTTTCTTTTGAAAGTAAATTCTTGTAGTATTCAGGATAATATGAGAGTCCAACGCTCATAAACCGGGGAACAACGTTTCCAATATGCACTGAAAAGTTTTCTATTATATTTTCAAAATTTGAATCCAAAATATCGACCGAAATTAGTTTCAATGGATCACATGGAGTACAGAACTGACAGAAAAATTTCAAATTTAGTCCTGCTTTGGTGAAACGTTGAACGAGCAAAACTTCTGAAAATGTTATCTGAAATATGGACCTAGTTGCAGTCATAATCCATTTATTTATCTCATTGTTGTTAATGCAAATAGACCCAATGCCACTATCACAAATTAGTAAGGAACACTTTTTGACGGTGTTGATATAATATGCTTTCATTTTATTGAGCTCGGATTTCCTTCTTGAGGTTATCGAAAAAGGGTCTTTTATCAATGGACCCCAATCACGATGATGATGATACAAGTTAAAAGATACATCCTCAACTGGAGGATGCAAATAGACCTTTGCCTCACAGTTTGTATTTTTAGATGCTAATCTTAATCCAAAGTGGAACGGAAGGTTAGCATATTCTAAGCCTTTTTGGTCAGATAACACACTTGATATATTTCTTTCCTTGAGCGTGTCCCAAATTTCAAGGATATTCTCGTACATCTCGGAGCTGTTAATTTTGTATTGTGAAACCAATTCAAATGGGTAAATATAGTAGTCCTTAACAAACGAAAAGAATCGTAGCAATATGACTGGTACAGAAATTTGATGGAAAGGAATATCAATTCCACGAAAGTTCAGTATGAAAATAATGCATTCATCAAATCCTGATATAATTTCAAACTGAGGGTTGGCAATCGGTTTGATTGATAGGATGAAATTGAAGTCAAACAGTAGACACAAGATAAACAACGAATTTATAGCTTTAAATTCCATAGTGTGAATAGCTTGTTTTGCTTCGGGTTAAAAAGTAAAAAAGTAGAATTCTTTATAATCAAAGAAGTTTGCTTAAAAATATGTTCCAATGTTGAAATTTACTGATAAAATTCCGAATAAAAAAATGTTTCCCTTGAATTTAAAAATCACCAATGCTATTAGTTTTAGTAAATTTTAAAATCCAACTTTATAATTTAAATAATGATTTCAGAAACAATGTATTTGGCTGATTTTATATAATTTAACAGGCCTGAAAGCCAATTCAATATTTATATCAAATTGTACAATACATTCGACTGTAAGCTAACGACGTATGTAATCCAGCTCATAGATACTCAAGTATTCCATCGCGTACACATGTAATTAGTTTTAGATAAGCTATTCGTATTTTAATTTTTCATCAGTTAGAATTTAATGAACTGCTAGCTTTTCATTTATTTTCTAATTTACTATTCTTACGAAAGAAGCAATTCTGTTTTATAATGTTCCATGTTTTTTCATTCGATCAGGCCGATAGAACACTGTTATTTGTATGAGCTTTTAGCTAGTTTACCTGGTTTTCAGGAAAAATAAGTAATATAAGAAATATAAAGGATTTTAATTATTACCATCGTAATCAGCAAGTTCAAATCCACTAAAAAAGTTGCATTTAAGCCAGCAACATGTGATGCTGCTGGGAAAATTAACATTATCTAGATCCTTCATAATTCACTGTCTGCGTGGGCTTCAGGATAATTTAGGTTACCCAAATAATTAAAATAGTAAGAAAAGCTATTTGACTTAAGTCTACTTGATATTTATGATTAATAACTTATTATGATCCTTCCCACATGAGGCGCTTATATAAATTTCGAATAGCATATGCAAAGCTTAACGTATATAAATTCAATCCATAGATTGAGATTCATCTCAACATATGATAAAAATATTATTTCATAACATTTTATAACAGAAAAGCCAGTGAAAACAGGTTGTTCGGGGCACACTCGGATCGATTTGAACCTGGTCGAACGCCTTACCCACCTGAGATTTTAGGACTACCCACCACACCAATAAAATATACATTTTCCTGGCAATCCATGTTTACTGGGTTGATCCAAAGCAACATACTCTCATACTACTGAGGCGAGTTCTAGTTAATCAAAAATGCTTCAGACCAATTTAATTCGTTATCAATAACTAAGTTTTTGAGAAATATACACCAACTCAATGCATTTTTTCCCAATACTTAATAAAGTTATCTTTATTAAGTATCCAACTATATTTCAGTACTAAAAAAATCGTAGGTTTTAAATATGCTTCTTATCCTGCAATATGTTACAGGACCTTTGAGAAAATTAAGTCCAAAGAAATTCCATACCTGCATTATACAGGCTTTACATTACAAGATGCAAAAATGTAAAAAATAACAGGAAAAGAAAAAGTTGAGATTTTTGACCAATATTCTGTAATGCTGATAATTTTCACGTCAGTGGTTTATTGGAATTATACAATTTACACAACATTTACATACTTTTCTGTTTTAGTGAAATAAGTTTGGATAAATATATGAAAGCAGCTAAATGTGAGCTTGTTACTCAAAACATAACTAAAAAAGTGTGCCTTTTTTGTAAAAGTAGTTAGGTAAAACCATACTATGGACGAAATTCAAATTGCACAAGTGTAACAAATACTGAAAATGAACAGAGGTTAACAAAGATGAATGATTAGAACCAACCTATATAAACATGTGCATTCAACTTAGCAAAGCGAATATGTAATTAAGCCAAAGATCTCAAAAGATTTGTTGGGATTATCGAAAAGATACTGGTTGAATGCACACACAATACTGTTTTTAATAACCAACTTATCATATTTTGCTTCTTAGAATGGATGGTTCAAAAGCAGTAGTATGAAACGTGAAAAGGTATTTACACTTAAACCAATCCCATAGTATTACGGTAACTGTAAAAAGCATTAAAACATGAATACATTTTACAAGTGATGGCAAGGTTTTTACCAAAAAAACTGCATTAATTCATAAGTTCAGGTGTGAGTGCTTCAAAATAAGTGGTTCCTGGGAAAGCAATAAAATGCACAATCGACCAATATGAGATTTTTTGTCTTAAGTATGAATGTGAAATTATTAAGTATTTATATAAACAAGCAAGGAAACATTTTAGCCATGGTCTTAAGTCCAGCGAGACACTCAGGGCTAATAAAAGTTTAAATGTATGTATATGAAGCTCGTATAAAAGAAACATATGAATTCGAATTCCCGTCACACCAGCTATTATAGAAAATAGTAGTAATTCAAAGTTGCTCATAATAAAAACACTCAAGTGAGAACATAATTTATTGAATATCTTTTAATTTTTTTGATATATTTCCATGGTTAATTTGACAATAAGAAACCGCAATTTGTGGAAATTAAATGATGAAAAAATTCTCAGAGCTTAAATTTTAATACTTTGACAAATCACTGTATTGTTTATCCTGTGTGAAATCAGTTTTTAATAGTTTTATTGGTCCAAATTGTTATAATTTACAAAATATATTAATGAAATAATGTTATAATGCATATGTTAAAGTTGGCAAAAGGAAATAAATCACGTATACATGAATTGTATTAATTTTTAACGAATCATTACCTTATATTGTTACATTTTGCCATTAGTTTAATTGGATAAGATGTATTTACTGGAAAAACATCAAAACCTTTTTAACCAATAAATTTTGATTACAAACAAACCACAAAAACCATTTCAAAAACCGAAAGCGTGAGACATATATTTATTTGACAACGTACGCTAAAAAGCGGGAAATTTATCATACGTCTAATTAATGCTAATTATTTTTTATGAAAGCCAAAAAAGCCAAGCCAAAATTAATTAATTCAATTAGGATTCCTCTCCAAACACACCATAACGACTTATAAAATTCAACCAACAGCCCTTGCACAAGAACTTACTGATCGAACTTTATGAGCAAAATTAATACCGTCAAGATTGCCATGACTTGCACTCCCAGGTTTAACCTCTTTACTATTGCCTTGACAGCTTGTACCTTCGTAAATACGAATGCATGTACCATGAGTGTTTGTTGACATGACTCTTGATCCATATTGTCTCCACCAGTCATTTAAAGTGACGCATTCCGTACCACGAAATGATAGGCATTGATACCAACCGCCAAAATTTTGACTCTGGTAAATCGTCACACAGCCCGTCACACCAGAACAGTCGCTTTGATCACACGTTTTGTATTTGTCATTACCTTTTAAAATATTTAAAATGATTAGATCAGATAAAATGGCGTGTAAATTAAGACAAGTATGTAACTTACGAAACGCCAAGCTTGACTGTGATTGACAAGGGCTCACTGATTTTCCTGTATCTCCAAAGCTAATTGTTTGCAGGTTTCGATGACCTGCGCTCCCGGGTTTGAGTTCTCTGTAGTTTCCACGACACCCACTTTGATCGTAAAGACGGACGCAAGATAGATGAGTGTTTGTTGAAGAAATGCGAGAGCCTTTTCCATCCAGAGTCCACCAATTGTTGAAGTTCACGCATTCGTAAGAATTGACATCGGATGTAGTACATTGTGAATATGATTGGGCTGCAAAATAAATTGCTTTAAAGGTTTTAGTTCTTCAAGTTAGATTTTAGAGTTTTAAATACCTTGAATCACAGCAATTACTGTGGCCGTTAGTGTCAGTTCTAAAAACATGATTAGAGAAGATCTGTTTTTAAAATTGAAATATTAGCATTGACTTATTGCTTTTGTTCCAATCAAAATTCAACAAAAAATGAGGAAAATGAATATTTCTGGCTGCTTTTGTAAGTTTTCATTGCTCAATTATGGCTTTGGGTTTAGTTTTTATCAATAATTAGTTCAAATTGGAGCAATAGAGGAAAACCATAGCGATTTTTAAATGAAAATTCTCGTTAATTGGAATTATGTATTAGGTGTAAGTTTGTAATTTTCATAAACAATAGTTATACCTATAGTTTTGTCGTATCTGTCCATGCAAACGCTACTTGTGTTTCTTAAACACCGGTAAACATTATCGTTTTTAGCTTGAGGCATAGTTGTGGCTCCCTTGATTTGTTTTCATGGGATTTTTTGGGAGTCAAATAGTACCAGGTTCCAAAAAAAACGAAGTTTGTATTTCTAAGTGGCCGTTTGAAATCAATTTGATCATTTTTTATCATTGCACCTTATCAATATTTTAGTGTCCTGTAAATATGAAAGGTTATTACTTGCCAAATTGTTGAGTTAGGTTTTTTAAATAACGAGACAATTTAGTTTTTATTCATTTAAGCATTTTTCATTTTGACGCTACTTTGCTACTCTTGTTAACCCGCTTTATTTAGGAAAAAAATAATTAGGGAAGTCATTAATTGCCTTGTTCTAGCCCCGGTCGTATAGATTCTAATTTACAAGAAGTGATCATGATTTTTTCGTAAAAACGTTTCCCTTACTCATTACAGGAAAAAGATAAGGTGTATATCCTATTTGACAATTATTAAAATGAGAAATCCAATTAGCTTTGGTATAATATGCGGCTAAATAATTTGATAAAGTACTTCTTGCGGCTGCGTAATTTCTGAATTTCTAATTATTACAGAGCTGAATACGAAGCTCAAAGGAGTATTGAGTTCAATCAGTTTTCTCGTATGTCTATTGATTGGTAGGCTTGCTACCTCAAAGGATTTTAGGTAGCGTTGAAGAATTGGACATTGTTTTATCCCTCCCGTTGCAATTCATTTCTTTAGTGGTTCTTTTTGATGCTGTGAATACATCCGCCAAACTAGTATACCTACAGAGTGATTACAGGAGGCCCCGTATTGCCGACCGGAGGAACATCTCCAATTTCAGTTTCTACTCTAGTCTTGTAGAGCATGTTGAGTAGTCCACGAATGCACCCCCTTTTTCTCCTGAAAATCAAACAACCCGGGTACACGGGGTCAAATATACTAACCCCCAATTTTCGTTTTTTCGACGATAACTTTTAAAGTATTTGACGTAGAACCATGAAACTTGAACCAATAGATGCGTCTTGACGCTGTCCAGGTCGCCATCAAAATTTCAAGACCCTTACTTATGTAACAGCTGATTTATAACGGTTTTTCTATAACGGACACGTTATAAAGTGGGGTAATCTGAAACTATGCTTACATATGTACAAGGGCGTAGAATTCAATGGTGATAACCCCGATTTTCCATGGTCTAAGCAACCAACACCTGATCTATGCAAAGCTCACTTGGAGAAATCGAATGATATTTCACTTGCTATAGGTGACGTTATAAAATTTTAAAAATTGCTATTAAATTAAATTATAAAAGTTTCTAACGTTTACCGTTAACTGATAAGTTTCAAAATCACTAGTGAAGGACCTTAGGTAATGAGTAATTGATTGCCGAAAACAGAATTGAAAAATTCCTTCGCGTTCTCGAGTTATTGTCCGGACAGACGGACAGACATCGTGAAGTTAATAAGTGGCTTCGCCACTTAGTGTGGTGTAGACTAACACCCAGTAAAGTCGATGTTCAAGCATTAGTGGTCGTGTAGCTCAGTGGTAGAGCAGCCGTCCGGTTAATGGTGTGTGTGGTGTTCGATTCCCACCACGACCAGACTTTTGCTTGACATTACACTTAGTAAACGTTAGCAAACCAAAGGAGAAACACAAACGTGGATCTTCATAAAAAAAATTGATTGTGTTCCATGTCCACGCGATTTGCATAAAAATAAATAAAGTAAATACAAAGCTTTCGAGATTCTAATTTTGCCTATAATTAGCTTTCTGTTTTATTTCACTTGAAAATATGTGTTGTTCCACAGAAATGGCAAGGAGCCAAAACTATCAGTTATCTTAACAAGTTTTACTAGGAATTCAAGAAGATTTTGAGCGAGAAGTATATTGAAACTGCTAAAATGGCAAAAAATTAAACTGAATGGAATTCGGAACGAAGTCTTTTTAAAACATTTAAAAATTTACAAAATTGAGCTACTTTAAACGTATAATGACAAACCGTCGTACAAACTGCTACGGATAATATGTGTCAACTACATTTTTACTTTATTTGGTAAAACTCCAAAATTATTTATAATTGCATAGAGAAGATCATCAGGCTTTTAGCAAACGTTCTATTGTCTCAAGAATTTGATATCTTAAAAATCACAAACACAATCAAAACAGGTTGACTTACGGCCCTATTTGCTGTCTTTCTAATGCAAAATTCATTGGAAATACCTATTCCTTCTTCAGTAATTTTAGAATACTGGGCACTACTGTTAGAATAAACATCGTATTTGCATACATGCTGACAATGATCTCGAAATCAATTCTTTGCTCCACACATGCCAACAATTAATACGTAATAGGATGAATTAAATCCGTCTTTTGTCACTTTGTTTTCATCATAGGCATTGGCATAAACCTTATTAAAACAATTTAGCACTAAATCTGATTCCAAATGTAAAAGGGTAAAATAAAGACCTAGAAGCAGTGAAAAAAAGACAATATCTAATAATATAAGCTGAAATTGATTCAACAATTTACGCATTCGCGAATCGAGTTTAATGTCAACAGTAAAATTTTCAGAATAAAAAAGTGTCACACCCATTTCTACCAAATTTGTTGTTTTGATCAAATATGCATTTGGATGTGATTTATTTTCTGTACATTCGGTGGCAAAAATTTGTTTTTGAAAAGTTAGACTAGTTCATGGAGTAGTTATTTCACAATTTACAAAAAATGTTGTATTTTACCATTGCTTTAGAACACAATAAACTTGA
>JAQFXM010007718.1:0-11530 GCA_034693345.1 Entomobrya multifasciata
TCCAAGCTGTTGATTTAAACTTCTTATTTTCCCCCAGCTAGAGGCTAAGAGTCTGCTTCTGTAAAAATCGACAATAGGAGGAAAATACAGTTTTTTGTTTTTCAAAATATTAATTTCGTTAACTTTGACTTAGAATCCATATGTGGTAGGTGATTGACTGAAGCTATGCTTAGGTAATGGTAATGTAACTATGTTCAAAGGTGTATGGGCTACGGACTATAAACTTTCTTGATTACAACACAGCTGTCACTTGAATGCATTTCTTGTGCATATGTCACTTACATAAACAACCCAACCCCACTAATGTATAACTACACAACTATTTTTAACACCACCATAATTAATCATTTGTTCCTGAGCTCCTCATGCACAATACAGAAAAAACATTATACCTTCTTTTTTTAGCTGATTAACTTCACTACACCCAGCTAGTAAGTTAGAGATACTGGGTTGGTATCTTTCGATTTTCAGTACTTCGTTTTCACTAGGCATCCAGCATCTGTAATCTCAAACAAACATGAAACATGAATTTGGAATAAATCCTTTGAAAAAAATCAACTATGACCTGAGCTTATCTGACGAGCTTATCAAAAATTTGTAACTCACTTTGCATTAATTTTTAATATTAACCAGTAAGCAATTCACAACAATCGTTCGAAACTGAGCAATCACAACACAACCTACAAAACTTGAGTTCAAACCAATCCACAAAATATTTATGCTCGCCTGAAAGTGAGCTAAAACTTTAAAATTACTGAAAAAATTCTAACACGGTTGAAAACCAATTTTGTCTATCATCTGTAAATCCTCTCATTTGTCATTTTACTTGTTCACAAGTTTAACTAGCTAAGCAAAGCTCAAAGGTGACGTGTCGGTCTAAGCATTTTTTAAATATAGCGACTTCCCTCTCTCTTTTTTACTCAATGGCTTGCTTTGACTTGACTTTATCAAATACACATATTCAATGCATTCTTCAATACAAAATTGTGACATGAGCAAAACAAAAACATTCAAGACAGAAATGCCAACAGCTGAACCTTTCGCTTGCATCTTGGTGCAACCTGCATTTAGTTGATTGACTGACTGACTGACAGACAATATTATGCAAAACACAATATGGTTTTTCACAATACCTTTGTCTCTTGAATGAAAGTGTCACTGAAAATTAAAAAGGCTTGCTATTTAAAATTACTGGTGAAATTAGTCAGAAGTTTTGTTAACTGTGTTTTAATCGCGAGTGTTACTTCATTTAGATTTATCTTTTAGATTATAGTTGAATTGAAGTAATGGTGTTCACGAAAGTATTCAATGCAATTGCGAAGTGAAATTGAATGTCTGTTATCTGTCAACTGTCACTTGAATGAAGCCGTAGTAATTTCATAAACTATCAAAATATTTAAGTGTTTACATTAAACTTGGACCCCTGACCCTTGAAACCAGCAAGAAAATGGCTGTGGAGTACGACGAGTTTGATGTAGAAATTGAGGTAATAAACATGCAAACGATTTAATGGTGAATGGCGGTAAATGGTTGTAGTTGATGAGCTTGATGAGTCTAATGAATTTAATTATAATTTCATGAACTTGTTTGCAGAGTACCTTTTTTGACATTGAGACTGAAAACGACGATCTTCTTCCCGTTCAAAATGTCGTTTTCGAATCTGAGGAGCTGGAGTGCAATAGTGAGGTAGTAAGTAGTGATGACACACCTAACTTAATAGGAGAGAGGTCTCAATTCAGTGCCGAAGATGACGAGAATGGAGCTATCACGAGAGGTATAAATATTTTCATTCATAGAAGTTATATTTTTGTTAGTTTAGCTATTTTTGGTAGTGCATACTTAAATATGTTTACTTGAATTGTAATTGTCTTTTTAGCTCAAGATCTGGAACCAGTTGATGATCATGAGTTTGACCTGGACATGGATGATGGATACGATGATCTATTCTCACAGATTGATGAAAATACAATCAAATCAGCGCCTACAAATCCAGTTCCCCCTGCTGCCGCATGTCGCCCACAAAGCGTTGGTGTTGCTAATCAAAATAACAATCCTGTTTACGGACGTGGAGCTCCAAATATTTCCAACAAAATCGTCCACAATACTGAAAAGTCACCTTTCAAAAGAAATGCAGCCTGTGAAACTTCCCCGTTTTTTTCATCACAGAATATTAACGCAAGTGCTGCTCCTCCCGTGAAACGCAGATTCCCTGGCCCGGCAGGCCTTTTACCCCATCAACGCAGTGAAGAATCTGTTAGTATGCCACCGAAGCCTTTATCAAGAAAAAGCTTGAAATCGAAATCATCGGAAAATTTGCTTAACCTTAGTTTAAATTCTTCAAGTCCAATACCCTTTCGCAGACTTACTACTCCGATTCGCCCTTCCAAAGGGGGGCGAACTAATAATAATGACGTTCTACTCAGCAAGGCTCCATGGAAGACTTTAACGGAAACTTTGGACTTAAACCAAAAAGATGACAATGATTTGCTTAACAATTTAAACATAAAATGGGTGAGAACGAAGGGAAAAGGATGCTCAGGAATGATGAAAATACCATTTTTAGCAGTTGTGGTACAAAGTGAGATGGAGGTTGCGTCTTACAAGAAAAAACTGCGCTATAAAAATCCCGGTGTGAGATTGATGGACCCATCAGGAACTATCACGGCTGCTTTTAGTTCCCAGTTTGTTGAAGCTTTTAGTGATAAAATTGTCCCGGGTACAGCACTAGCATTGCGAAACGTAAGTCGTTAAATATTTAAAAGAGAGCTTCGTATTTCATGTATTGTAGTAATAGTAAATATAGTTCACTTCTTTTTTTACTTTTTTATTGTTTTTGACTTTGTATTTCAGTGTGGGGTGATGAGCATAGGCGTTCAAAAACAAGTTATTGTTACAGTTCCCAAGAAAAGCCTATTATGCTTGGCTACAACGGTGGAAATAACTGACGAGGAGAAAGTTTCCCTTTGTGAAAGTGATAACATGCAAGCTGAATTCAAAATTCAAAATGGAGTAAGCGTGATGCAAACAGGGCCATTTCAAAGAACAAAAATTTTGGAAGAATTTTCAAAACTTGCAGATACTCTGAGTGCAGCTAGAGAGAATTTCCGAAAGAATTCACACTTAACGCCTTCGGAATATTCAAACCGCAATACGTTATTTACTACAGTTTCTGCACCGACATACCATCAGGGAATCGCTCCTGGAAGTTCAAGATCTTTTAACCCCGTGATTTCAAACAATCAAAATGTACCCACTACTCCCATTGTTCATTCAACCGACACAGACACATGTGGTTTCGGTTTTGATGATGATGACGACGACGAGTTGATGCTAGCATTGGAAAATATTGACTTTGTCATCGATGAGGACAGTATGTAATTTAAAATTGCCAAAATGAGATTATTTAAATGACCACTTTATATATTATTATGCCGAATGGAGATGCAGACTTAATTTGCAGCTCGTATTTGAGTTTTGATACATGACTAATATTAACAATAAAAGATACCACGAAATGTTTCTAAATGAAAGTTTGATAATTTGATAAATACATATTTTTGTGATACTTTTATTTCATTTTGTTCCCTACTTCTTGTTTACGGATCAATGAAAAATATGCCATCTTGTGTTGCTACTGTACTCACCTCTCAACAAGGTAGTTTTTAGCGTTTTATGACTTTTACCAGTCATTTTAATTTTAATGAATATCATCCGTCATAATGATTTACTAAGCTCTGCGATTCAAAAGAAATTTAAACAAACAAGTTATTTTTATTGGTATGTTAGGATTTCAGAAAACCGCGTCATATCTGTATTTGTAATAGATTCATATTCTGTATCACTTTTACAAAATATCATATTACGTGGGCGTTATCTTCACTTTTCGCACCATTTCATTGACTTCGTTGAATTCTACCTCTAAATGGATTGTCCATTTGAATGCTTAGTTGTATGCAATTTTTTATGATAGCATTCTCTTGAAAATACATATTATACGTCCGCCATCCACCTCATTTCATTTTCATTCATTTCATCCAATATCTATGCCATGAACTGCACCGATAATTTACCAGTTGATTGATAGGTGATATGAACAAAAACAAAGATGCTACATCTGGCAATTTTCTGGAAAAAATTACCCTGCTCTTTCCAATACTACATTGAATATTGAAAATGAGCCTATCAAAACTTAGAAGCGTGAAAGCGAATGGTGAAATTTGATGACTGAATTCAGCCAAATCACGTCGAATCAGTAATGCTTGCTACGCTTAAGTGTAAAAGAACAACACTTGGATCTTGGATCTTGGATATTATGTTTTCTATTTAGGATGAGATCATGTAAACTCCCACTACCACCACCACCTACCTTTCTAGAATTTACCAAAATATGAGAAACCACTATGCATATTTGTTCATGAAACCTTTGAAAAATGAATGCTAAAGAACGTTCCCAACTCTTTCAATTGAAAAATACATATTTTTCGTCAATTCTGCTCAGTTGCTCGGCGTTAGCACAGATAAGCTTTTCGACCGAGTTATCGAAGATTAATTATCTTAAAATAGACTAAGTGAACGTTCACAATTTTTGGAGAAATTTGAAAGTTTTATAAAGTTAACAGTTTATTGAAGAGCTTAACAAATTGATCTCTTTAAATATATTACATATTATGTAGATTTAAATGACCCAAAAATTGACTTGCAACGAAAAACTTTTTCTTATAATGCCAGTCTTGTTTTAATAACGGCACAATGAAGTTCAAATTACCGTTGAATGTTTTAAGTGTCTGCGTTATAAATTGCATACTTGTCGGTTTTAATGCACCAGTGGGAGTTACTGCAGTTGACTATTCATTAAACCAGTAAGTTTATTGCATGAAGTTGTTGCGATATCGGTATTCCTCTTCCAATGGGGTAACTTGAGACATAAGAAAATATGAAAAAAGTTAAATCTTAATTTTATAATGCTTTTAAAGGCCACAAATCTATGTCGAAAATGGACATATTTATTTCATTCCTGCGGAGAACAAAAACTTGATTTTGAAAGCTAATGGAAGGGGTAAAATTATGCTCAACAACCTGGATCTCGCCAACTTGACTGATTCGGTACGTTGGTGTTGATTATCAGCATACACTTTTCAAACAAGCCATTTATGATTCATAACAACTTGTTATGCAGGTACAAAACAGTGTCAAGGATTTGACTGCCTTCAAGAACATCTTTGGAACACCAAGTTCCTCTGGCCAAATTACAAATAGAATTACAAACATTGAACAGGTAGCATAGAATGATTTTTAGCTGAACTGATTTCTCAGATGTACATTAAAGGATTATCATAACTCATCATACTGACTATAAACTGCAATTTGTTTTAGACAATGCAACGCTTGGGTCAAATAGAAACTTTGGATTCAAGATTGACTGTAGTTGAAAGACAGTTATCGACAAATAACAGATCTTCTGATTCCGGCGTAAGCTACTTTTTTCAAGTGTTTTAAATAATCAAGTGTATCCTTTTAGTTTTAAAGCTCCTGTAATTACATAAACCAAATCATAAATTAAAAATAAATAAATTCGCTAACATTTCTGAATATTTTACATATCTGTACTCAGGGAGGTAGGGTAAATAGGAGAATAAGACGCCTACAAAATCGGGTATGTTTTTATAATTGTCTTCCTTTTTGTAAATTTGTATCCACAAAAATGAAAATGTACGTTTGTTTCTGTAGATAGAGGCTGTAGAAAATACTCTTCGTGGTGTTGGGACGTCTGGACAAAGTCCCTGTTCCAGTAACCCTTGTTCTAATGGTAATGTGTAATGCAAATGATTAATATTGATAACACGACAAAGATAATTGGCAGAGCCAACGCCAAAGATCATGTAATGAATTTACCAATTCTAGGAGGCACATGCATTCCAACGATTTATGGAGCATTCTGTTATTGTACAAAGGGCTGGGAGGTGACTGCATTTTTCAAAAACTTATAAAATCAACTAATTTTCAGCTTCAGCCACATCAGTTTGCATAACTCATCTTTAAAAATTCTGTTTAGGGCGAGCGTTGCGACCAAGATGTGAACGAATGTGCTAATTTTGCAGGAAGTGAGCTAGGATGTCAGAATGGGGCAACTTGCGTCAATCGACCAGGCACTTATCAGTATGAAATTTGTGGATACCAACATGACATGTCATATTATACCAATCGTATTTTATATCTAGCATTTCATCGTATTGATTTTCATTATTTAAAAAAGGTGTCAGTGTCAAAATGGGTACTTTGGAATACATTGTACTAAACGATCGGGTGACTGTTCAAGCGGCTCAAGTTGGGAGCTCTGTGGACATGGCGTGTGTATAAATCAGCACGCAGGGTCGAGTCCGTATACTTGCATTTGTGATGCGGTAACGTGCAAATTCAAATATGATTATCTAAAAAAGATAAAAAGTTATCAAAAACTAACGATTACATGATTAATTAACTAATGACAGGGTTGGAAGCAAGATGGCAGGTCTCCAGCTTGTATGACCGACGTAGATGAGTGTTCTCAATATCACACAACATGCTCAGTAAATCCACCTGTGTCATGTATTAACACTCAGGGATCGTACGTCTGTGGACCATGTCCTTCAGGTTTAAATGTTTCTAAATATTAATTATTCTACTTGACAAGCCGTTAATGTTAAAACGAATTTTAATACACAGGATATTCTGGAAACGGACATCAGTGTATGGACGTTAACGAATGTCTGGTCAATAATGGTGGATGTAGTGTTAATCCCATGGTTCAGTGTACAAACACAGTGGTAAAGTTTCTAATATATTTTAGGTTGCAAAGCACTTCTTATGCAATATGACTAAACGTAACTATTTAATGCACAGGGATCCAGAAGCTGTGGAGCTTGCCCACCCGGATACATGGGTAATGGGGTAACTTGCCAATATGTCGGGATATGTCATATGAATAACGGTGGATGCCATCCATTGGCTCGCTGTGTGGAAAATCCGAGTATACATTTAAAATTTTGGCTTGCATGCATGAATTAACTAAAACTGAAGCATTACTAAAGTAGAATCAATTTTAGTGATTGGACAAAGCTTCGTCCAATGCATTTGCCCTGCTGGATACACTGGCACTGGAATGGGCTTACACGGGTGCACTCCATATCAAACCCCAAGTGGTGGTGGAACTGACATAAGACCCAGTTTTCCTACAGGGGGCAATCCTTGTGCTCCAAATCCTTGCCAAAGTGGTGGAATTTGTCATTCATATGGGGGATCATCGTTTACATGTGTCTGCATGCAGGGTTTTGGTGGTACGTGTGTGACTTTTCTTAATTGCTAACTATTGTTCATGCAAATTTCCTGTAAAAATCTTAATCATTTATACACAGGGCCCACTTGTTCAATAAGGACCAACGCCTGTCTTAGTCAGCCATGTCAGAATGGAGGAACTTGTCAACCTACCGGAACTGGATTTACTTGCACGTGTACTAGTGACTACACTGGAGATATGTGTGAACGTCAAGTAGAAAGTATGAACCATTTAAATTTAAATTAGATAACAATATCATAATATAAGCTAAGAATAATTGTTCCTTTGAACTGGGTTTTATTTAAAAAGGTTGTGGAGGTTATTTGAACACAGCAGAAGGATCCCTTCGCTTTCCTCAGTCTCAATCAACTTACGATCATAACACTCGATGTGAGTGGTTGTTGCACACGACTGCTGGATTGGTTCTCAACATCACATTCAGTAATTTTCATTTAGAGGGTGGAGGATCCTGTTCATATGACTATTTGGAGGTATGGAGGATAGATTTATTAAACACCACACTTGAAATTAATTATACACTGAATATTGTGTGTTCAAAACTTCCAGATACGCGATGGCACCGATTCCCAATCGCCTTTGCTTGGAAGATATTGCGGAGAAGAGCTTCCTGGTGGCGGAAACATAATATCTACTCATAATGTACTTCATTTAACTTTTCGATCTGATCACAACGTTGTTGGCCTAGGATTTGGATTTACTTGGAATTCAACAGTTCCAGGTGCGTGTTTGAATGAATTTTTACCATTGTTAAAATTCTCTGAATGAATATTTATCATTTTTAAAATTCAAATTCTCTAAAATGAAACAAGCTAATAATTCATTTTTGCAGTATGCGGGGGCGTGCTTGAAAATAGTACACATGGATCTTTTAGTTCGCCTGGATATCCAGGCTCATATCCTCACGATAGAGACTGTAATTGGCAAATTAAAGGCGCACTAGGAAAACGGCTACAGTTAGTGTTCGCAACCTTTCAGCTTGAACCTCATCCAAATTGCTCATACGACTATGTTGAAGTTCGTGATGGACTCGAAGACAGTGCCCCAATACTAGAAAAGCTATGCAATACTACTGTACCTGCACCGGTGATTTCATCGGGACCATACTTAAGTGTACGGTTTCATTCAGATGACTCTAGTTCAGGTCAGGGATTTCTGATTACATACACAGAGGTTCCAGGTGTTCCTGGCTGTGGAGGACTTTTAACTGCAGCTACTGGGATATTTTCCTCTCCTCATCATCCGCAGCCTTATGCTCATGGATTAGAGTGTGATTGGCTTATCCGCCTCCCATCCTCTGATGACAAAATTAGTGTATCATTCATAACTTTTGATCTTGAAAGTGGCTACAGCGGATGCATTTTCGATTATGTCGAAGTAAGTACAGTTGATTACTTAAAAAAGGATTTAGCCAGTGACTCATGAGTAAATTGCAATTATCGTATTAAAATTTAGTTGCATGATGGTCCGTCACTTGATAGTCCTTTGGTTGGACGGTTTTGTGGAAGAAACTCACCCCCATCATTTAAATCTAGAAGCAATCAGTTGTTCATACGATTCAAATCGGATGAGTCCATTGCACTTGGTGGATTTTCTGCCAAATATGAAGCAGGTGGGTATTTTCTAGTTTGCATTTGTTTATGTGGAGTAAAAATTTAATTTGAGGACAGTTATGGTACGCTTTAACTTTCATTATAATTTTTCTGGATTAAAATTTTTGTATGAGAAAAATAGTTTGTGGTGGAATGTCAACTTCCTTGAGTGGGGTCTTACGTTCCCCCTATTATCCAAGCAATTATCCCAGACTAAGAGACTGTGTGTACGTTATCAGCTTGCCTGCCGGAAAAGGAATAAATTTACAATTTCAGGACTTTGATATTGAACCAGGAACTGATACAGATTGTTACTTCGACTATTTGGAGGTGAGTATCATCCAGAAGTTTTACTTAAAAACAGCATTTCATATGGATATTGTAACTTGTAACGCTTGACATGGGGTAATGTGATACATTTTTTTTCTCAAGATACGTGACGGTGACAATGAAAATTCGACGCTAATTGGTCATTACTGTGGGCCACCTCAGTCTGCTCCAGAGCTGATAACATCATCATTTAACTATTTATGGTTGCGCTTTAAAACAGATGGGTCAATTCAAAATAGAGGATTCCTAGCAAATTACACAGCATTTGAAACAGGTACTTTAAGTTGACTGTGCAATGTTATGGGCTATGTGGGATTGCTTTTGAATCTCTTCGTCAAAATATTATTGATATATAATTCTGATATTTTCAGGCTGTGGAGGAATCCTGACAGGCTCCGATGGTACCCTCACCTCGCCAGGGCATCCTGAGGTGTATCCTCATGGGGTTGTGTGCATGTGGGTGATTAGAGGGAAGCCTGGTGAGATCGTTCGTCTAACTTGGGATTCTTTCAATCTGGAAGCCAGTTCTAACTGCAGATGGGATGCCGTTGAAGTTTATGATAACTCTACGTCTTTTGTAAATGGCACTTTGATTGGAAGGTAATGTCTATTATCTATTACTTAAACATGGTGGCGTCATGAAACAATGACGCCTGTCATGCTTATGATTAATTTCAAAAAATAATCAAATGTTTCAGATATTGTGGACAGGATCATCCACCACAAATAACTTCTACTGATACAACATTAACTGTAATGTTTAAATCAGATCATAGTGCTGCTTATGATGGATTCATGGCAAGTTACAAATTATTAAACGCGACAACAGGTATTGTGCATGCACATTTTGAAAACAAAGTATTTTTTTCTGCATTAAATAATTGATAGATTTAATTGGATTTTGTCTTATTTTTAGTTTGCGGAGGAAATTATTTTACTGAATACGGAGTTATTAAATCTCCTCGTTATCCTCAAATGTATCCAAACAGTAAATCGTGCACATGGATTATAACAGCACCTCGTGGACGTCAAATAGAGTTGAACTTTACTGATTTCGACATGGAAGCGGGAACAGGTTCAAGTTGCCGATATGATTTCTTGGAGATCAGGTTTGATTTGCAAATTAAAATAAGTAATTATGCTGTAACTAAAAAATAGTTACTAAGTGTTCATTGTTAATTAGGAACGGTCCATTTGCAACATCACCTCTGATTGGAAAGTTTTGTGGAAACCGACCACCACCCAACAGAGTACCGTCTTTCTCAAATTCTCTCTATCTCAAATTTAAATCGGATTCTTCACACGCCAGAAAAGGATTTAATATAATATGGGATGCAACATCAACTGGTATACATTTAAATTCATTCATTCGAAACTGGTTTTTCGTAACCATTTAATTAGTTGATTTTTTGTAATCTTCACAAACTTTCACAGGTTGTGGAGGAATACTGAACAGTCCATCAGGGTCAATTACATCTCCAAATTATCCTTCGCCATATGGAGCTGGAATTGAATGCGTATGGAAAATTAGTGTAAATCAGGGCAGCGCTATACAGATAAGTTTTGTGGACATTGATATTCAACATTCCAGTTATTCCAGTACCAGCACTTGCTGGCGTGAACGCGTTGAGGTATACATACATAATTGGAATATTTTGCGAGGATATCTATGTAATAAATAATTATCGAAAAATTGTATTAATTTATATTAATTCTCAGGTTTTGGATGGAGTAGAAAGAGGTTCTCCTTCATTAGGCAAATTTTGTTCAGAAGATCACATCGTCTCATTACAGTCCTCTGATAATGCTGTAACTATAAAGTATATTGTCGGATTTTTGGGTTCCAATGGTCGTGGATTTCAGTTGAATTATAGAACGGGTATACATTAATTTTGCATTTTACAGGACAAAGGGATGCACTTTGTGCATATAAAACAGGTGCAAATTTTAATTGCGTATTTTTATGCTATGATTTTTTACATCTCTAGTATGCAATCGTGTTTTGAAAGGATTCCAAGGAGTTATCGAAAGTCCTAATTACCCCAATCCCTACGCACATAATCGTAATTGTACCTGGGTTATCGAAGCTAGCAAAGGCAACAAAGTCAATATATCGTTCTCTCACTTTGACGTGGAAGCACCTTACAGAGGAAATTGTAGCTACGATTTTGTGCAGGTAAATAATTACTGCTTAGTACAGCCAGGGTTGGGGAGATTACATGCCTTCGTAAAAAGGATTACAGATTAATGATTATAATTTTTCAAATTAAAATTTTGA
>JAQFXM010007719.1:0-11529 GCA_034693345.1 Entomobrya multifasciata
GATAATGAGTGCGCTGTGGGCAATGGAGGATGTCACCAAAAGTGTGTCAACAGCCCGGGATCATTTGCATGTGGATGTAATGTTGGATACGAACTTTACGTTGAAAACGGAACTGCTGGATTTTTCATTGAAGGAAGTGAAACTGGTTTGAATGACGATGATACCTACAGAATCAACAAGACATGTGTTCCCAAAATGTGTCCTACTCTTGTATCTCCAGAGCAAGGTTTGCTCCTTTCCACCAAAGAGAAACATCATTTTGGCGATAGTGTTTCCTTCCAATGTAACTTTGGGCATGTTATTGCTGGAAACTATGGACTAACCTGTACTTCTACAGGATCATGGAATGGAACGGTGCCACAATGTCAACGTAAGTACCCTAGTTGAATTTGAATTCACTGTGATGCATTTACGTGAGAATACATTTTTTATCGTTTTTGAATATATTTATTTTGCAGCTGCTAAATGCGTACCACTTCAAGAAGAAGAAGGCGAAGGTCTTGCAGTCCATAGACCTGATCCAGAAGAAATTCTCATCGGATTCCAGGAAAATGTCACTTTTACTTGTGCCAAGGAAGGTCGTCCTCTAAGAAGCTCTCTCACTGCCCCATTCAGGCAATGCGTGTATGATCCCAAACCCGGTTTCCCCGATTACTGGTTATCTGGTGCTGCACCTGAGTGCCCAAAGGTTGACTGTGGTTTCCCAGTTGAGACCCCAGGAGCACAATATGGCCGTTTCACTGACACCTACTTTGAATCTTCCTTCTATTTTGGATGTGAAGATACTTTCAAACTTGCTGGCCAATCATCAAGAAACGACAACATTGTAAGATGTCAAGCCAATGGCGTCTGGGATTTCGGAAACTTGAGATGCGAAGGTCCAGTCTGTGAAGATCCAGGTCGTCCACCAGATGGTTATCAAATTTCTACAACTTATGAACAAGGAGCAGAAGTTATGTTTGAATGCTTGAAACCCGGCTACATTCCAATCAACCCACTTCCAGTCACCTGCCAACGCTATGCTGAGTGTCGTGGTATTAAGCCATTGGGTCTCACATCTGGCGTTATTCCAGACTCTGCCATTAATGTTACATCCTACAGACCAAACTACGAAGGGAAAAATATTCGTTTGAACTCTGCTACTGGATGGTGTGGAACTCAAGAAGCTTTCACTTACGCCACCGTTGATCTTGGTCGTGTTCATCGTGTTAAGGCCATTCTTGTCAAGGGAGTAATCACTAACGATGTCGTTGGACGTCCAACCGAGATCCGATTCTTCTACAAGAAGGAAGAAAATGAAAACTTCCACGTGTATTTCCCTAACTTCAATCTTACACACAGAGATCCTGGAAATTTCGGAGAATTGGCTATGATCACCCTGCCCACCTCTGTCACTGCCAGATTTATCATTCTTGGTATTGTTAACCACTTGGAAAACGCTTGTATGAAATTCGAATTGTTGGGTTGTGAGGATGAAGGTGAAGATGTTGCTCAACTTGGATGGGACAACGGATTCCCAATGTGTGTAGACAATGAACCCCCAGTATTCGACAACTGTCCAGACCATTCTATAGTTGTACAGAAGGGACCCAATGGACTTGAACCTGTCAATTTCCCTGAACCTACTGCCTCAGATAACAGTGGAATGTTGGCACGTATGGAGATCCGTCCACAAGGTTTCAAAATGCCCTTGTATGTCTTTGAGGATATGCTTGTTGAATATCTTGCTTTTGATTTTGATGGAAACGTTGCCATTTGCCATATTAACATTACCGTACCTGATGATACGCCTCCACAATTGAGCTGTCCACAGAGTTACGTAGTTGAGTTGTTGGACAAACAAGCTAGCTATCAAGTTTACTTTAATGAAACCAGAAGGAGAATTAATGCTACAGATGCATCTGGCCCAGTGACACTTAATTTCATTCCTGAAAGCTCAATCATTCCTGTTGGCGGATTCGAGAATGTGACCGTTGTTGCTTCAGACCGACATGGAAATCAGGCTACTTGTCACTTCCAAGTTTCTGTGCAGGCTACCCCTTGTGTCGATTGGGAGTTGAGTCCACCTGCTCATGGAAATCTGAACTGTGTCACTTCATCTGACGGACTTCAATGCTTAGCCACTTGCAAACAAGGTTTCAGATTTACTGATGGAGAGCCCATGAAGACCTTCAACTGTCGGGATAAGACCAGATCATGGTACCCATCCCGTGTTGTTCCGGATTGTGTTTCTGAAGACACAGAAATGGCTAGATACCAAGTTGATGCTGTTATCAAATACAGAGCCAACGGAGCTGTGCCCGCAAGCTGTCTTCCACAATATCAAGATTTCTTAAAGCTTGCACAAGGAAACTTGAATGCCATCTTGTCCCAGCGTTGTTCCGCTGTTAATGTCAACATGAATGTATCCTTTGTCGATGCCAAGCCACAACTTTTGGACGAAAATGTTGTTCAGTTTACTTACGTTTTGGAAGTTACCCCAACAGTGAAACAAACTCAGCTTTACGACCTTTGCGGTTCAACCTTGAATCTCATCTTTGATCTATCTGTTCCATACGCATCCGCTGTTTTGGAACCTTTACTCAATGTTTCCTCAGTTGCCAACCAATGTCCACCTCTCAGAGCTCTTACTTCTAAAATTGGCCGTGGTTTCACTTGTGGAACTGGGGAAGTGCTCAACACAGAAACATCCACTGTACCAAGGTGTCTTCACTGTCCTGCTGGTTCCTTCGCAGCTGAAGGAGAGCGTGAGTGTGTCTCTTGTCCACGAGGATTCTACCAAAGTAGAGCCAGACAAGGAGCTTGCTCCAAATGTCCACCTGGAACATTCACTCGTGAAACCGGATCCAAATCTATCGATGAGTGTGTACCAGTCTGTGGTTTCGGAACTTATTCCCCCACTGGACTAGTACCCTGCTTGGAATGTCCCCGCAATAGTTACACTGGAGCTCCACCTGCAGATGGCTTCAAAGAATGTACTGCTTGTCCACCAAAGACATTCACTTACCAACCAGCCGCTCCAGGGCCAGAAAATTGTCGTGTCAAATGTCAACCCGGAACTTACTCACCAACTGGTCTCGCTCCTTGTGCTCCATGTCCTTCTGGATTCTATCAGTCCCGTGAAGGATTAACCAGATGTAATGAATGTGCTCCTGAGTTCACTACCCTCAAGCCTGGAGCTCAATCTAGAGAAGAGTGTGTAAATGTACAGTGCAATGAAGAATACTGTACCAACGGTGGATTGTGCCTTCCTCAAAATCATGGACCTACATGTGTCTGTCCAGCTGGCTTCACCGGAGACCGTTGTGAAACAGATATTGACGAATGTGAATCTGCTCCTTGTTACAATTCTGCAACTTGCGTTGACGAACCACAAGGCTATCGCTGCGTGTGTGCGCCAGGATACTCTGGAATAAACTGTCAAGATCAGGAACCTAACTGCAGAAATGACACTTGCCCAGAACAAGCCATGTGTAAAACTGAACCAGGACTCGGAAACCATACCTGTCTCTGCAAGAACGGTTACACCGGCACCAACTGCGACATTACTGTTAACCCTTGTACAAGCGGACCAAATCCTTGTGAGAACAATGCCATGTGTATTCCCCTTCAGCAAGGACGTTTCCGTTGCGAATGTCAACCTGGATGGGAAGGACCTCTGTGCGAGTCCAATATTGATGACTGTGCTGAGCTCCCTTGCCTTTTGAACGCCAACTGTACCGATTTGATTAATGACTTTGACTGCGAATGTCCCAGAGGATTTACTGGAAAGCGTTGTGAAACCAAGGTTGATTTGTGCGCGAACTCACCTTGCATGCACGGTATCTGTGTTGACAGACTCTTTGAGTTTGAATGCGTTTGTGATCCTGGCTGGAAGGGAGACTCATGCGACATCAACATTAATGAATGTATGAATGACCCTTGCTTGAACAATGGAGAATGTATTGACGAAGTTGGAGATTATAAATGCGTTTGTGAAGCGGAATACACTGGTAAGCGCTGTCAGCACCGTGTCGATGACTGCTTAAGCAACCCATGTCAAAATGCTGGAACTTGTGTGGACCGCGTTAATGGATTTGAATGTCAATGTCGCCCAGGATTTGTTGGTAAGTACAAATAGTTTATGAATAAAAATAGATCGTGTGTGTTGAACTTACATGAACCCAACTAATGGCAATAATTTGAATAGGTCTACAATGTGAAGCTGAGATTGATGAATGCTTGAGCAACCCATGCGACCCAGAAGGTACAGAAAACTGTGTGGATCTTGATAACAAATTCCAATGCCAGTGCAGACCAGGTTTCACTGGAGAACAATGCGAGGTAAGACAAATACACTAATTGCTACAAACCTTTTCCAAACTCATGCTCGAAGATTAAATGCATCAATAATAAAAATCGTTCTTTTTTCAAACAGACTAATATTAACGAATGTGAGAACGACCCATGTCTGAACGGAGGAACTTGTGTTGATGGAGTTAACAGCTTCTCTTGCCGTTGCCCACCAGGATGGAGTGGTCAGTTCTGCGAAGAGGACATTGCTTACTGCGAGTCCACTCCTTGCCAGAACGACGCACAATGTATCAACTTGTTCCAAGATTACTTCTGTGTCTGCCCATCTGGAACTGATGGAAAACAATGTGAAACTGCTCCAGACCGTTGTATTGGAGACCCATGTATGAACAGCGGTTCCTGCAAGGACTATGGTTCAGGATTGAACTGTACCTGTCCACCAGACTACAATGGAATCGGTTGTCAGTATGAATTTGATGCCTGTGCTGAAGGAGTATGCCAAAATGGAGCTACATGTGTTGACAAGGGTGCTGGATACAAGTGTCTCTGTCCAGATGGATACACTGGAAGAAATTGCGACCAGAGCATTCCTCACTGCAAAACCAATTCTTGCCCACCAACTGCCACTTGCGTTGACCTTAGTGATGGATTCTATTGCAAGTGCCCATTTAATTTGACCGGAGAAGATTGCAGAAAGAGTAAGTGTGATTTGAGAAAATAAAACGTTGTATATGGGTGCTATGTACTTGGACGAGTTTACTTATTGTTTTTTTTATTTACAGCTATTCAAACCGACTATGACTTGGTATTCTCCGATGAAGAGGGCACTGGAAGCGCGCAACAGTTCATTCCATTCCAACTCAACAAGGAATTCGCTGGATTCTCCCTTGGACTATGGGTCAAATTCACTCACAATGACGATACCGGAACCTTCCTGAACTACTACGTTGTCAAATCACCAATTTCAATCCGGGATAGACGACTTGCCATTCAAGCTCACAGTGCTGGTATGTTGGTGTCTTTGTTCAATGAAGAGACGGAAGTGTATCTACCATTCAGAGAATATGCGCCCGTTAACGACGGACAATGGCATCATGTTGTCTTGATTTATGACAAGTCCAACTCATCGTTGGTTCTTATCACTGACGGTCTGATTGCTGGAAAGAGTGAGGGCTATGGACAAGGAAAATCACTTCCAGAATTGTAAGCTTTAGTTTATAATTGTCCATAAATTGAAGTTAGACTTAGTTAGAATTGAATGGAGTAATAATGATTGCTTTAATTTTATTAGTGGATGGATTTCATTGGGTGCACCTGCATCCGAATCTGGTCGTGCCCCACAAGATTCTGGTTTCATTGGAAGCTTGAGCCGTGTCCAAGTTTGGAAGAGACCATTGGATCTTCAGAAGGAAATTCAGAAACAAGTTCGTGGCTGCAGAACTGAACCAGTCATTTACCAAGGATTAATCCTGCCATGGAATGGATACGATAAGATTTCTGGTGGTGTTGAGCGTGTCGTTCCTTCAACTTGCGGAGAACGCGTTTGTCCACCTGGAATGAGTGGAGCAAGATGTGATGTTATGGTTATGGATAAGATCCCACCACAAGTCACTCATTGTCCTGGAAGTATGTGGGTCATTACTCGTAACGGCTCTGCCACAGTCACTTGGGATGAACCTGTCTTCACTGATAATGTTGGAGTTGTTAAGATTGAAGAGAAGCAGGGATTCAGGCCTGGTCAAACTTTGCTTTGGGGCAATTACGACATTGCTTATGTTGCTTACGATCAAGCTGGAAATAACGCCATGTGCAGATTCAAAGTTTACGTTTTGGGTGAGTATACGAGATTGAATTTCAATATATTTTATGCGAACAAAATATTAATAAATGTGCATTTAAAAAAAATCCAAAATACTAATTTGGTTTTTATTTCAATTTTCAGCTGAATTCTGTCCAGCACTTCCTGATCCAGATGGCGGCGCTTCCCAATGTACTGGATGGGGTCCAGGTGGTCATTTCAAGGCTTGTGAAATTTCTTGCAGCTCTGGGCTCAAGTTCTCCCAGAGTGTACCCAAGTTTTATGCTTGTGGAGCTGAAGGTTTCTGGCATCCTAGCCAAGACATTGAAAGACCACTTCAATATCCTTCCTGCACAGGTAGACTATCTATTCAACTTGTCAACAAAAACTATTTGCTTTGAAGAAAATTTAGTAGTGGTTAAAATAACGGCATTGATTTTTCTCTTTTAGCTTCCCGACCTGCTCAACGAGTATTCAAGGTTAAACTGCAATTCCCAAGTTCAGGCCTTTGTAATGAAGCCGGTCAAGGAGTTCTTAAGGAAAGAATTAAGCTTGCTATTGCAAAACTTAACCAAGACTGGAGATTCTGTGCTTCTAAGAGCAAGGACGGAGCCGAATGTCAAGACCTTAACATTGGAGTTCTCTGCGACAAAAAATCTAGATCCCTTCGTGCCATCAGCAAGAGACAAACAGATAATGAGGACGTTTACAATGTTGCAATCAGTTTCCCTGCTTTGAGCGATCCAGTCACTAACGTAAACACCAACGAAAGATCCAACATCAAAAAGTTATTGCAAGCACTCATCCTTGAAAACGACGCTTTTGACGTGAGAGATGTTCTTCCAAACACTTCTGCTGACCCAACATCATTGGACTTGGTATCTGACTACGCTTGCGCCCCAGGACATGTCGTTGTTGGAGCTGACTGTGTTCCATGTTCTGCTGGATCATTCTTTGGAAATGCTAACAATACCTGTGAAGTTTGTCCAGTTGGAGCTTATCAATCTGAAACTGGTCAACTTCAATGTAGATCGTGTCCAAGCATTGCTGGCAAGCCTGGAATCACCAAAATACTTGGAGCTCGTTCACCAAAGGAATGTAAGGAGAGATGTCCTGCAGGAAAATACTTTGACGAGTCCTCTGAACTTTGTAAGAGCTGTGGTTATGGACAGTATCAACCCGAAGAAGGTCAGTTCTCGTGCAAACTTTGCGGATTGGGCAAAACAACACAGAAAACGGATGCAGTTTCCGAGCTGGAATGCAGAGATGAATGCTCAAGCGGTCAAGAACTTAGCTCAGAAGGTATTTGCGTGCCTTGTAAGAGAGGAACTTACCGAACTCAAGGTATTCACCCAGCCTGTGTTAGCTGCCCCATTGAAAGAACTACTCAGTCTACTGGAGCCACTGCCATTGAAGATTGTACATTGCCCATATGTAGACCAGGTACGTTATTCGTTTGCATAGAGTTATAAAACTCACTTCATCTTATTACTTGCAATAAATTGTGGATTTCTAATACTTTTTAAAATTTAAAGGATCCTACCTCAATACCACTGCCAACCGTTGTCAACTCTGCGAAAGAGGAACATACCAACCAGAGAGTCAACAGACATCTTGCGTCACATGCCCCGCTGATACTTCAACAAAATCTTCTGGAGCTGTAAGTCACTCGACTCCATTAGTCATTTTATTTCAGGCGGATTTTGCAGAAAACTGCAGACAATTTGTAAAAAATACTAATTTCCTTTTTTCTTGTCATAGACCAAAATTGATGACTGCTACAATCCTTGTGATGTCAATGGAGTAGAAACCCTCTGTGATCCAAATGCACACTGTCTCCATATTCCCGAGAGTGGAGATTACGTCTGTCAATGCAAGCCTGGATTCAATGGAACGGGAGATACTTGCTTAGGTAAGAAATGGGGCAATCCTAGACAAAGAGGAGAGAGAAAGTTATTCGCTATCTTTTTACCATCCGCAAATGGATAGAAAGGCAATTAACAAGATGGTACAGTCTCATAAATATTTATATCTTATTTTTACTTTTACTACAGACTTGTGTGAAGGATTCTGCCACAATGAAGGAACATGTCATAAAGACAAAAAGGGCCAACCTTTCTGCGAATGCTCTGGTAGTTTCATTGGAAAGCAGTGTATGGAGAAATCAGATTTCGCATACATTGCAGGTGGCATTGCCGCTGGTGTGTTCTTTATCATCGTACTTGTCCTCCTCATATGGATGATTTGCCATAGGTAATCCTTTTTTCCATTTTCTTATCATGATTTTAATAAAATAAATACTTTTTCCCTTTCGTGTGCACTTTATGATTTATGTTGCGCGTGATTTGACTATGAAAAGAAGTGAGAGTTGATAGTAGATAATGATGATGGTGGATAATAGATATAATCTAAAGTAAATCAATTTCTTGCTTTTCAATTCAGATCGACGAAGAGAAGAGAGCCTAAGAAGCTGCTTGCTGCTTCCACCATACCGGATCCTACAGCAGGATCACAAGTCAATTTCTATTATGGAGCTCCAAGTGCGGCACCATACGCAGAGAGTATAGCACCATCTCATCATTCGACGTACGCCCATTATTACGACGACGAAGAAGATGGGTGGGACATGCCCAACTTTTACAATGAAACATACATGAAAGGTTTGTTACACGTTCATTCCGAATGTAGGTACTAGTTTCTACACAATGAGATTTTTAACTAATATATGAATTTACCATTACAGAAGGGTATGCCAATGGCCAGTTAAATAGCTTAGCGAGATCCAACGCTAGTATATACGGGAATAAAGAAGACCTTTATGATAGACTGAGACGCCATGCATACCAAGGCAAAAAAGGTAGTGATGAAGAATAAAACGTATGAATAATCTGATAAATCACTAACATAATTGGAAGTTATTGAGTGTTTTATGCATGCCCGAATTAATACTTATCTTTTTTTTATGAATAATCAGAGAAAAATGGAAATGACACGACGAGTGACAGCGATGCCCAGTGAATTCATCATGTAGGTAATTAGCAAGAAGCAACAGACTGTTCATGTGGCTTGTCAAAGGGGCCACACAGGAACTCCTCGTCATTTTTACTAGAATAATAATATGTAACTTTTGTCAAACTCTGGATTTCAATGCAAGGCAATTTTATTCACTTACATACAAACTATATAATCTTACCTGCAGATAGATACATATATTATTATTCCTTAACCGGAAAAAGCCAATCTACATGTCAGTTACAAAAGAAAAAGTTGTTAATAATTATTGAATTTTTAATATTTACCTTTAAAATTGTTTGTAACATGCTCTTTTATTCAGGTATATTAGTAGTTAAAAAATAATTTTCATCGTGTATCCAGTTGTTGCGTTCTACTAGGTATTATTATTGTTTTATTAAAGAATATTTTGCTAAGTCCATAATATGCGAACTTCAGATGTACATATTCAATCAAATATATTAGGACGTAATAGGACAGTATCTAGACAGTTAAGCATTTTTAGGCTATTAGTATAATAGTTAGGATATTTTTAAAAAACAGTTTAATTTTTATTGTTATAATTCTCTTGAAAGCCAAATTAAGTGCAATTATTATTTAGGATATAGTTTTAAAGTATTTGTTATTACGTTACTAAATATAACACTTTTTTAGTATCAAAATTTACTTATAACTGTTAGTATTATTTAGATATGTAAGGTCCTTTTTTACAAGGAAATATGAACAGTTCACTGTTTTGGGGTTTTTATTTCAATTTAATGTGTTTTCAATCTCGATTTCAATTTGTTCTCGCTCGATATCTTACTTGAATTTTTATTAGGTGTGTCTAGAAAATAAACCATTAGGAGAGTAACAGCTTATATATCTTCTTTGCTCACAAAATGGGGAAAGAAAGGTGCCTAATTTTTTTATCCTTCCAAGTAAAATTTAAATTTTAAAAACAATCATTGACGTTTACAGTTCCACAGAGAAAAAAACTTCATTACTTTTTTGGGTAGCCTGTAAATGTATTAGCTTTTTTTAAACAATGATTCTGAAAACATGAACCGTTGACTGACTGATGGATAGAATGCTGTGAGTCATTTCTTTTGTTGTTGTTATTTATGTAACGAGCAAACGTGTATAATACAAAAGTGTTAGGTGAGTGAGTATGAACGAAATATTTGTGTGTATATTATATAAATTAGGATTAGTGATAATTTAGTAACTGCTTGAAGCATTCTATTACAGGTATGTATAAAAAATTTAGCTATTTGTAATGAACTTATTGACACTATAATACTAACGTGTAAAAATTGGAATAGCGAACGTCCTATATTAACTGAAGCTCATTTGCAATTTAACAGGAAAAAAATCAAAAAGTAAAATTAAGGCAATCAAAACGGAAATGGTCATAATAAAAGTTGATGCTTTGCTCAAAAAAGTATCTATCAAATAATACTAGTTTACATACACAGTCCATATATAATATAAAATCTGTGTTGTCTGTATTATTTGTTTGGTATAAAAGTACATATAATCTTACCGTGTTTTAAGTTTAGAGAAGCATGTCCTCCTAACAATTTTATAAATCGACGACGACTTGTAGTGTAATAGAAAATTATTGTAGTTTGTATGTATGAGTGTTGTATATAATATTTTTTGTAATTTTTTTTACAGACAATGTGATTATATTTAGAATGACATGCTGAAAGTACATAGACATTTATTGTAATACGTTTAAGTTTATTTATTTATTAATACTTTATTTACTTTCATCAAAATATATATCCAAAAGAGTGAAAGGAGGAAAACAATCAGTAATCGTTGAAGGAATCACATAAAAATGCAAATACATTATAAGTAATACTTATAGTAGTATCTTAATGAAAATCAACTAATTTTTATCGTCCGCTTCCGTCCAAATTTACGAAAATGTGTTGATGTTTGACAGATGGAAGTAAGTTTGACCCCATAAAATGAAATTATGTACCCCCAGCTACTAAAAGAACAAAATAAATGTTTGTCAAACTTGACTGTTTTAATAATGAAAAAATTTGTGCGTAGTTTGTCTTTTTATTGGAGAAAAACAGAGGAAGTGTCATTTCTAATGATAATGAGGATAGTTATTATCATCGGAAGCTAGCTCATATTACGATCACGAACAACGTAGAAACTATTCCATCGCAGTTAAGAGTCCATTGAATCATCTAAATTTTTGATAATGCAACATACGTGCAAATCATGTGAACATATTACAAAAACGGTTCATAGTGAATGCATGCATACTTTTCATTGACAAAAATATTGTCACGTGGAAGATTATGAAACTTTGATTAGATGAGGTCCAGTGGATAAACAATGGTTAAACGGGTCGGTATAATAGAGTCGACTTGTTGTTAGTGCATAGGGTTATTAGACGATTTTTACTTGTAGAATTTTATTAG
>JAQFXM010007720.1:0-11529 GCA_034693345.1 Entomobrya multifasciata
ACAAAATGGAGAAAACAATTAAACAATGATTTAAGATGTTTGCTGTTTTTACATTACACAAACACAACACAACTCACATTTTAATGCATGTGCTTTGCATACGAAAAGTTTACTTTTTACATCTGCTTTTAACTTTATTTTGCTTCTCAGCAAAAACATTTCAAACGCGCCAATATTATGGGGCAACGTACAAAAGTATACACTCGTATGTCTCCGTCCACCGTTACTGTCATTGTTTCATTCATAAATCTTACGTTCAATACAATGGTTTTACTAAGAAAAAAAAAATCTTTCACTTTATTCACATTTCACAGGTATAAGTTGATTTGGTTTTACTTGATTTTTGTTTTAAATTCCGATCGAACAAAATAAAAATGTTTACGTGTGTGTGAGTGAGCATTTAAAAATCCAACATAGATAATTCCCAATGACGAAGAATCAAGATTTTTGATATAATTTGTAATTGTAAATTTCCAAAATTACAATTTACCAATAACTATAACGCATGGAATAATTATACCAAAAACTCTTGCGACGAATCTGTACTACCAAATAAATACTAATGTAACCGAAAAAAATTGTGGTGACGTGGAAATATGCAGTTTTACAATTTCTCATCGTTCAGTCGAGGTTATATTTTAATTGTAGCACGTAAATGTTATAGGCTGTATTCATTTTTAAAACGTGCATCTTAAAACGCATTGTATTTTTAAAAGTTTTAATTCAAAACTTGTCATCAGAAAAAGTATCAACGAATTAATTATGTGCATAAACTTGCTGGTATGATGGTACTCTTTGCTTTAAGAAGTAATCCATTTTGAAATGACAAAAATGATTACAACTTGAACAGATTAATGTTCGAAAGCAATAACTTTGTTTTTCTGGTCAACAGCAGCAGTAATAAATTAATATTAAAAATACACATTTTAAAAGGTTTCTTCTAAAGTTCATGTGATTTCGCTGTAAAAATTCTATGCGATGAATAGTAGATTGCATATCAATTAGCAAATTAATATGATACGCAAACAAAGCAAAATCTACAAAAAATAGCAAACTGTCAACTATTATAGCCTCTTCACTTGGAATTATGACAAGAAAAAATGACAAAGCGTCATAAATATGATCTGCCTTATTTATACCGCAACATTTCCCAACGATCAGTAAGAAAAATAGCAGTATATGTACACAAAGCCATCAAACAAATTTACAAAAGCAAACAAACGATTCACCGTATTTCATTGCATTATGTTTTCTTTAATTCCCATAAAATTAACACACAAACAACTTTTCTATAAAAAATGAATTCTTCGGGTGTCACCGTCTCCTATTTTGACAAATTAGCTAGCTAATGTTTATCATTGTACATCATTGAAATATTGCCGTTTTCAAAAAATAAAGTATCTACAAAGCAAACAAATACAATCAACTACAAACATGTCACATAATGAACAAAGACACTTGCATTGCTTGTTGCATGTTGGTATTTTTTTTGCATGCATGTGACTTTTATCTTGTTTTTTTTACAAATACAACAAAAAAACATCGCAAAAAATCATTCAATAATCTCATGAGAATGATTACAGGTGTACTACGAACTACGTGTGTGCTCCGACGACGCGGCGCTATAAATTTGTAGTTTCAGTTTGTCGCCAGTTCTCTTGGGACTGCCGGCGTTAAAGACAAAAAGGTACACAAAAAGGCACTTCAATGTGGCGTCATATTGCAACCCTTTCTGAAAAACACAATATACTGTAATATGTTATTCTACGCATTTTTCGTGGTAAACAAACATAATGAATATGTTAAATGATTCTACCAACAAAATGCAGAGAATCAAATGCAAGACTTCATCATCATCACATTTTCATGCTTCTTTGTTTGTGATGCGATGCGGTTATCAAAGTAAAATACCTAGCATATTTTTCTTGTATCCTAAAAGGATCGCGGATGCAATTCAGCAGAAGAATTGCGTGCAATATAAATGCAGTGTTTTCTTTTGATACTTGAACACATTGCGCTGCCACTTTACTTTGATCTCTGTCGTATCCTATCGCATATATCTCATAATATGATTGAAAAGAGTTTTTGTTTTGTTCAGCTAAAGTAAAAATGCTCATAAACACATACCGTAATAGCCACTCATCACGCCATGGTTAATTTTAAAAGGGTTATGCTACACAATATGCTGCTATTGCACTATCGTAAGGCTAGAGCAAAAATATATATTTTTATTTGCAAACTGCTAACAATTGAAAACTGAAGAACTCTTTTTTGCATGAACGTTTGTCTATATATCTGCTGTCTTTTGCATGCGGCATATTGCATGTAAACAGCGGCAACAAACAAGCTAGTGATGCTAATAGTGTTTTGCTATTTATCAAGATACTCAACAAGAGAAACAGATTGGTTAGTGAGTTGAGTACTGCATTTTTCGACATGTGAAGGCCTTAGGTTTGGCATGCTAGTATACTTTGTTAGGTTGTTATACACACAGAAAAACTGCAACAATTGGAAATAATGAGAAAGACCACATTTTACAATTTGCAAGGCATTCGTCGTACTATCAGTTGAGTTTTGTAATTTGCTTTGAGCTTTTTTCTATCTTGCGCTCTTAGAGGAGAATAGCGCAAGCGAGTTATAATAATAATGATAGTGGTTTTCATTGTTTGTTACCACCAAAAAAAAACAGAAAAAATATGCTGATAATCTAATGCAGCATGCTATACACACCTGTCGTAAGGAAAAGGTTATGCTCTTGTCTTCTGTACTGAGCGAGTGCAGGGGTAAAAGGTGCAGTGTTTCTTCTTAGAATAAAAAAGTAAGTAGACTTAAAACAGTCATGCCGGTGCGGTGGTGTATGTGGTCACTCTCTCATGAAAAGCCAAAAGATCATGAAACTGAATAACCACAGTTTAATTACAAATTTAACTTGAGGTTAAAAAGTTAAAAAGTGAACTGTTTGAAATATTTGGTTTGTTTTGAGTTTCGAAGTCTGTGCCTTTTGAACTGTTGACTAAATTGTCAAAGAAATGTGAGCTGGACCGGAAGGAAGGATCAAATTTTTGAAAACTTTTACCCATTTTTTCTGCGGCAGTTTTTTTTTGTGCGTGGGTAAAATGAACTCTGTCTGATTATTCCGGAAATATTAACGTTTTCAACAGAAAGTTAATTTTAAAGTGAGAAATAAGAATACAAAGAGAACTAGGTGACATGACGTGAGTCAGCATTCAGCATACATATTTAAATATACGTACATATGTGAATAGATATATATGTCACATGCGAATGTTCTTGAAAACCTTTAATTGTACTACCTATTTTAAAAAACTGCCATTAATAGTATCATGCTGTGAAAATAGGCCAACGAAGAATTATTAAAGTGGATGTTCACTACCCTTTTTCCCTCTGCAGTAGCATTACAAGCTGCTGCACACACCGCAGTGGGTAATTATACATTTTATTGATGTTGATACAGTTTCCTGGTAATGATGGTTAGTTGTAGTGGACTCGTGGCAAAAGTGGCATCTTGTTTTATAGCAGAGAGCTCTTAGAAGAGCAAAACCCACAACAATGTATACCTGATATGATGATACGTGTGCTTCGTGCGTACATGTGTGATCCAATGATGGTGATAACTTTAGACTTGTTTTCCGTTACGGTGAGGCTTTGTATTGCCTCAAGACTTCCGGTCGAGTCGTGTGCTCTGTTACAATTATTAACAATGAGCAGAAGAGGATGAAACGGATGGTTTCACATGCTTTCACACAAAATAACACCCTGTCTCCGTCTGTCTTCTTGTTTTGTGTGTACGTTTGTTTGACATAGTAAGAGTGCATGATGCAGAGTGGTTTTGCTGCATTTTGCATTTAGCAGGCAAAAGAAAACAAGTGAGTGTGATTGTCAATTTATATAAAAATTGTAATGAAAAATGAGTACGTACCAATTGTCATCAGTCATCAATCATCATAACACGTATATAAATATAAACGTTGTGAAAAAATAAAAATGAAGTTTTAAAGGTTGAAAAAAATAAGTCGTTTTTTTATCTTCTAATTGTGGTTTGTAGCGAGTTTTTAATTTGAATAAAAAAATCGTTTGTTTGTTTACTTTATTCTGTGACGTCTGTTTTAGTTTTTTCTGTGTGAATTGGAAAGCTAAATCCTGCCGGACTTGATGAAGACGACTAGATACATACATGAAATAAATACATCATGGCAATATAGCATACAAAAGGCTGTCTAATTTTTTTTATGTATGCAAAATAGCAAATAGGTATAAAGACAATTTTAACCGATTAAGTTTTTCTTGAATTTTAAATTGAACTTTTGAACGGAAGTGTTTAAAGTGGAAAAGAACACGAGACAGACTAATAAGAAAAAAAGTTAATTTCTTTGCGGATATTTTCACTATGTAATTTTCTTGTAATATTGACAATAGCAATTTAATGGAAAAGTGAACAATTTATGGTTATCTATGCCATATAGTACGTAGCGTAGTCAGTTCAGTTCGTTATGTGTTTTACATGCATATCTACGTGAAAATTGTGAATGTCATATAGTTCACAAATATGTAGGTGGAGTGTTCTTTTACTGTGTATAGCGCAGCGCCCTGTGCGCGTACACATCAAATAAAGTGATTTATGATATGATTTTTATTAAAATGGTACCCACCATCGCACCACCATTCAACAATCAAACCTGAATCAAAAGTAGTTTTTTTATGATTCACATTCACAAGGCATGGCTACATATGCATAAAAGAAAACTGTTTAGTTTATCAAGGTTCTTCGCATAGTGTCTCCTTTTTTTCTTTAAGAAAAATTTGTGTGGCATGACATGGCGCGGTGGGGACTAATTATTTGAAATTCGTGTCACAAGTGTCAGTGCACTGCAGTGTGAAAAATAAACGGCAAACAGCGCAAAGCGCCACGTAACGTAACACCCAACCCATCATAATCTCCGGCGCTTTGCCTGGATGAGTTTTATATACATTTGGCCACATTGTGTAACTGACAGGACTAATTTCAAGCTTGTCAGTTATTTAATCGGAAAAATATATATTGATTGTTAAATTAGTCTCGCCATTGTCATCTTTTATAAATAACTTGATTTGATATTTGATTAAAGTTTCCTTCGTGTTTGCATTTAAAAAAGGTGTTGATTCATGTGTAATTGTGACCTCATCCAATTAACCCTGTCAGGGTTAATAAATTTCCGATCTGATTTACTTCCATGATTTTAATTTTTGATAATTGCAAGGAAATTTCATAACAAAAGTTCCCAGTACCTTTGCATCATCGTTTTTATGTGTATTTCAGTGACAAAATTTGAAAATGTAATATTTCTTTATCCAAATTATCATAATAATACATCCTTTAAAATTCAGTTTCTCTTTAGGAAAATATTTCTTAAAAAGTAAGAGAACCTCTGTGACTTCAGTGAAGTTTTCCTTTTCTGACAGGAAATTACATGCAAGGAAAAAAAAGAACAAAGTTGATGTGAATGTGAAACGAACATGATGATGTGCTGTTTGTTTTACATATTTTAGAAATTAAGGGAATACCTAAACCTGTCAGAAGTTTTTGTTGGTGGTGCTTGTTTGGCAAGCATGATAACAATGTGGGATTTAGTGAAAATATCATGATGGATTTAACAAATTCGTGTCCGAGGATAAACTAGAACTGTGTGCATATGTGTTATGCATTTTTTTATGATCATGCATGTTTTCACATTTTGAAAAACGAATTTGCATGCAAACAAGGAAAGATTTACTTAGGGAAAATGTACCACCAACACCAGAAGACATGAAATGCTAAAAAAATATTACTAAAAAGTCTTCGACCGTCGACACGATTTTTTTAATACAAACAAAGTTTACACTTTTTACACATTATTTATTCAAATAAAAATTCATGTTTGTGTTTGACAGTCAGTTAAAAGAGCAAGGCTATAATAATAGTTGGTGGTTGACAGAGTCATCGCATCGTCATCATCATCATCATTATTGCTATCACCTGTGAAATATATATAAAAATTAAATATATGTACTTGTGAAGAAATGAAGCGGACACAGCCAAAAATGATGCCAACTACAACAACAAAGACAACCAGCAGACCAGTTGCTGCTTCTGCAGCTGCACTGACACCAAATCGAGCGAGAATGGCCGTAAGTCAAAATGTCCCTTGAATTGTAGTTTAAAAAAATACAAGCATTAAAAACGACATTCGCAACACTTTAAATTATGTGTAAACAGTTTTACTGTGGAGTAAAAATAAGGGATGCATTTTGAAATGTTTTTGCATTGTTTTGCATGAAAATTATAGATGCGTCAAGGTGTCAAGTGAAGATCGCCAAAAATATTGTAAAGGCGACAAAAAAAAGTTTGTGAAAATTAAAAGAACAAGACAAGAGATAAGGTACATACATACATACATGCGTGCGTAGTGTATTGTCAGTCTAGTAACATGAACTGCAGTAAATTTATGTCAAAATGGGTACCTTACACATCAGTGCATCAGTAAACTAGATGATAATATTGATGAAAAGTAGACATTTAAACGTTTTCACTTGAAATTAATAAATTTCTGAATCTATACCATCTTGACGAGAACACGACGATGATCTTCGTGAAAGTTGAAGATGACAATGTATGATTATTTATTTAGAACCTCAGGTATTAGACTGACATTTTTATGGGAGGACTTTTATTGTTAAAGGTACCCGAACCCGAGTCTTGACTTGACGTTTGTTTTACTTTTGCCAGAAGATTACATGCAATAAAATTATTTTTATCCTGTTTCTGCCACTTTGCCAAGCTATATGCAGTCAATCAAGGTATAATATAGTGTGAATATGAAAATTATATTGAGTTGTTTTATTGCTGTACCTTGTTTGGTAAACTTGTATTTTATATTTTGTTGGGTGTATTGTCTAAAAAGACTTGAATCGAAATTGGAATACGATAAAAAAATGAATAAAAAATAATTTTATTCAAAAAAAAGTAATGATTTTCTCTAGCATAGCATTATAGATTAGATGCGTGTGTGGCTCTATTAGCTATGCTCCCTTTTCTTGTTTCGTTCGTGCTACTGATAAGCAAAATTATTAGTAAATCGAAAGCGATAATTTATATTTGAAAAATTATCAATAATATGCGTAATCATAATTTTTAACACGCGTCAGAAGAAAGTGAACGAGATGATTAGGTTGATCATGCGGGCATGTGATGGGGGTATTTATAGCACTAATACCCTGAAACAAGGAAGATGCAGATGGAACAACCAATTCACTTACACGTTACACATTGCACTTTAATGCATGTATTCCGAATTATATGATGATAATTGTTAGATTTAAAATCAATATTGATAGTGAAATGAATTCCTCTACAGTATTGTGGTTGGGAATTCGGTATAATATCTATTTACGAATCAAACATGTAGTTTTACTTCAAATTATACTACGATGAATACGTAAGAGAACAGGCATCTTTAATTCCAAGAAATCCTAAAATGTTAACAGTTAAAGGGGATGGCTTTGAAGTTCACAATATTGCTTCAACTGTCGCATTTGAATTCCAAAATAACTGATTTTTCTGATCTGATACAGTGCTAGTTTTTAAACGAAGATAGAAATTAAGTTATCTATTGTAAGTGATTCAAAATCTTTAAAAAAATATAAATCAGGGTATTGTTAAATGGCTTGCAACAAAGTTACGTAAATGAAATGTTCTTTTCATTTTCAGCTTTACTCGTCCATTTCACGCACATTCCAATGCGTAGCATTTTTCGTTTTTAGCTGATCCACTCCACTGCTCGATTGCTTATCAGTACCATCGTGCATTTATGTTTAAAATGTTGAAAAAAACCAGCAAACAAAAAAATACTCGTTTAAGCTCGAACTTAAAGGGCAGGCAGTAATTACTAATTACACGATTTTGTTTGCTCAGTATTCTGGATAGGGTAACAGCTCATTTTTTATTCGACTTTAATAATTAGACAATCAAATTCGCTAATCAAGTTCAGCAAGATATTTTTTTCAAAGATCGCATATCTTGAATTCAACAATTAAACGATGCATTGTACTTGTAGTAATTAGTAATTAAAAATTAACTTGTTAGTGGTAAGGTATTCATAAGCCAAACAAAAAAGTAAAAACTTTCATTTAGCACGTTCAGTTGTTATAAATGGTGGGAAATGTTTGGTAGTTAGTTTGGTCGTAATTCAGCGTTATCATCTGAAACGCTGCATGTGTGTGTGTGTAAAAGTAGTTTTCTGAAAGAATATGAATGAATGAATTTACTGAATGTATGAATGAGTATATCGTATTGCTGTAAATGTTAGATTGCTTGGCTTGAGGTTATTTATGATGGGTAAAAAAGGTAAAATGTTGTTTCTTACTAGCTTGCTTACTTCTTGGCTGACCTAGAAAGTAGCTTGACCAAGACTAATACAATGCACACTACAAACTAAAATTATGAACAGATATACAAGTGTGTATATACTCATCAAATTGCTAACATGTGTCTGCAAAACTTTTTTTATTAAGAAGTTACTTTTAAAAAGATGCACATATGCAAGTAATTCAAACTACAAAAAATGCAATTTGTTGTTGTAATTGTTGCAGTTAAAATTTATCTGTGCACAATCTCAAACCTAAAAATACTTGTGCAATTATTGCTCTGCCATTATCAATTATTGTAACTTTTTTTCTAATTCCAAGTGCATAACGCCAAAATTAAATGGGTTTACTGTTTGTAATTTCACTGATAAATATATATATGAAACACTGATAGCCACACCTGAGCATCCAAAATTGCATCTCATTTCAACTCATGACACGTGATGTGATATGATAATGAAAGCCTTTCTAAATAAAACAAATAGATATCTTGTAAAAAGAATTAAAAAACTACTGAAGGTCAGTTATCTGAACATTTAAACAACAATTTCGAAAATATTTTGTTTGCCAAATACACGTTCACGTGACGAATGTTAAATGCAAGTGCAGAAATCCAATTTACCAACCGTGATCATATAAACGATCAACCGTCACTGATTTTCATCTTTATGATACTGTATACCTGACAATTTGTACCTTTTAATTAAATCGGAACAATGTTTATATTCCCATGCTATGTATTTGCTAAAGTTCATATATATTTTGTATTGTATGTACCCAAGTGTATATCTTGAGTTGAAACTTTCAATGATGATGGTTGTTGGTCTTCTTGATACGCATATTTTTGATCAAAAACAGCACATCTCGTTTAAACTCATATCTTGACATAAAGTTATGTTAAGCGCAAGAGAATATAGATCCTTGAGTATTATTATAATAAATGAGCTCAGTTCAAAGAAGCAAAATAAAATTCCTCACAAATTATCTATAAAACTGTCAGCTTTCAACATAAAATTAAATTCATGGAGGGCAAAGATGCTATTTCATTCCTTTCCTTTTGGGTCACATGCTATTAGTTGATTCGACCAAACCCATAGTAAAAAAAATGATAATAGCTTTATTATCTTAAATATATCTCTATAAAGATAAGAAAGCATACAGATATTTATGAGAGCAGCAGGGAAAAAATGATACATTACGATGGGTGCTAATGATTCGATGAGGTCGCAGTAATTGAATCCAGCTAAAGAAAAAAACGCAAGCTAATGTCGTTTTTGGTGCCTGTCATTCTCTTTTTTGATCTTGAGTCATGAGAAGGGCACAAGGCGTAAAAATGCAATTACTCTAGAAATAGCGTAAAGTAAAATTTTGGTAACCAGTTTTTCTCTGTATACTAAAATGTCAAGCTCAGTTCAAAAGTATATTCCTATATGCAATATAACTCTTGCTAATACACAACATTAAATACTCTTTTAGCTTTAATAATCTCAACTCAATATTACAAATTGAAATTGCACACGAGGCAATCACCAGAGATAACGGTTCAAAAGCTATGAAAAAATACTCAAGAAGACATCTGCAGACGACGTATTGCACCCTCCTCTATTTTCATGCACACGTTTTAAAATCTTGAGTATTCAAGAAGACGAATCTCTGCCATCATTGTTTTTGGCTAACATTGTTGCACTTTTGAAATACAACTTTGTTGCCTATGTGAGTGCAGATGTTGAGAACTGAAACACTTCTTCATAAACTGTAAAACAAAATGATTGTCATCATTATTCCCCTCTTTGTGGAACTTCTATGTATGTACAATGTTTTACAGGTCACATGATGGTACAGAATAGATTGTGTAGAGCACTTTGAAAGTCATGCTAACTCGAATTCGAATATTTGATGATTTTATCATCTGCTGTTGTAATTGACAATTCAGTTTCAATTCAATGTCTTGCATGGTTCTTAATGATGACTGATGATGGTGCACAATTAAAGTCTCGCTCTCATAAAAGAATATATCAGCTCATTGAGTTCATTCCGATTTAATGAATAGTGATGCTAATAAAAATAATGATCAGGCAAGATCATCGTTCGAATTCGATTTTGTATCGAAATCGAATTGTGCTTTATGTACCCATTTTACTATCGATACGACACAGACGAACAGTCGCCCGTGATGAAATGAATTATCGATTATATTATACATGCCATCATCACCAGAATTTCAAAATTTCTTTATGGGATACTTGCACTTTTGCTTTTTTAAATCAGAAAAAGTATACACTCTACACATTTTGGTATTAAGCTAATCTAGGTATGTGGCGATTGATTTTAGTCAACGAATATTGGTCAATTGCTCCAAAAGCAATTTATAATTTTATTGTTATCCAACCTTTAAAATTTGTAATATAAAATTTAAAAAAATTCGACATTTAAGTTATTTATTGAAATGAAAACGTATATATATATATATATTAGAGACCATGTAGATATTACTCGCAAAAAATCTATATTTACAGCTACCGCACAAAACTTTAACCGAAGGATTGAAACAAACATGGAGAAATTAGGTATTTCATATTAAAACGCCATCAAAACGATTTTGATTGCACGAGAGATTTATGTTTTACTTCAGATTCTTTGTTCATTTCGATGGCGTTGAAGAGACTGCCTAATTGTTACAGTTCATCAATTACTGACAAACTTTATGTTAGACACCGCTTTAAATTGTTCTACTGATATTGTTCTAACGAAATTAAAAGAAATTGGAGATCAGTTCATTTCCAAAAATCTTTTGCACTGCAATTTTCTTTATGCGTATTATATCTTCAACGAATTACAGTTCATTACCATTACTGGTTTTATCTCGTCTTATGTTCAGGTGTACTATGGGTGTAGCATTAGCATTATATAGGCTTTGAAATAAAAATGAGAAGCTGCAAATCATGCTTAATTAAGGGATTAGAGCATGTGATAGGTGTATAGCCGGGGGTAGATGCGAAATGGCAAGTGTCACATAATTAATTACGAGTTACAGGTATGTTGCAGAATACTGATTTTTCCTGGGCGGAAAAAATCAAAGCACTTGAAAACACATGCTTTTAATTTTAAAAAGTGTTGGCAACGGGCGGA
>JAQFXM010007721.1:0-11528 GCA_034693345.1 Entomobrya multifasciata
CGTGGCTGGAGTTTCCGTTGCCCACAAGTAGCTGGGTGGCTCCGTGGCTGGAGTTTCCGTTGCCCACAAGGAGAGGGTCTTGACCCTGGCGGGCTCCGTGGCTAGTTGAGTCAGATTAATAAATAGTTAAAATAAATTAATCAATTCTTAAGCTTTATCGGAAGAAAAGTTATGCACTGTATGCATTTCAATAAAAACCCCATATCATCATTATCACAACGACCAGTTAGTGTAGATTATTTTTGAACTTTAAATCATACCTTTTACCTGTGCATAGTTTTGCAAGGCAGGCACGATTGCGTCATGGTGATAGTAGGCACATAGAGGGCTCCGCAGCTGGAGTTTCAGTTCCCAATAGAGTGGGTAGGCTTAGGCTTCCTAAGGGCTCCGCAGCTGGAGTTTCAATTCCCCATGGAGTGGGTAGGCCCCAGAGGGCTCCGTGGCTGGAGTTTCAGTTCCCCATGGAGTGGGTAGGCCTCTGGAGGGCTCCGCAGCTGGAGTTTCAATTCCCCATGGAGTGGGTAGGCTCCAGAACGCTCCTTGACTGGAGTTTCCATTCCACGTGGCGAGGGTAGGCCCCTAGAGGCCTCCGTGGCTGGAGTTTCCATCCCCTGGCGAGGGTAGGCCCCAGAGGGCTCCGTGGCTGGCGTTTCGATTCCCAGTGGCGAGGGTAGGACTTTGGTGGGCTCCATGGCTGGAGTTTCCATTCTCTATGGCAAGGGTAGGCCCCTGGAGGGCTCCGTGGCTGGAGTTTCCATTCTCTATGGCGAGGGTAGGCCCCTGGAGGGCTCCGTGGCTGGAGTTTACGTTCCCCGTGGTGAGTAGGCCCTTCGTGGGCTCCGTGGCAGGAGTTTACGTTCCCCGTGTTGTAGGTAGGCCTTTGTTATGCTCCGAGGCTGTGGTTTACATTCCGCACAAATGGGATAAGCCACTGGTGGGCTCTGGTACTGAGGAATCATTCCCTCTGCCATGGCGATGTCAGCTCCTACATAACATGTGAGGCGATGGCGATGTTAAATGACAGCGGAAGCTGCAGGCTCCAAGGCTGTGGTTTCCATTACCATCAAAACTGGTCGACGTCTGGTGGGTCGGGTACCGATCGGGTGGTCAATCTGAGATATATTACTAATACCTTATTAATATTATATCATTGTTATAACAATGTAATGCTTGTAATAATGAATATTTGCTCATTAAAAGATACCTTTTTACACCAAAGTTTCACAATTACTGATAATGAGAGCTAACTCATCGTATTCCAGATTAAAGTTTGTGTCATGACGACGTTAGCTACCAACGGAAAGGGTAGCCCATTCGTGTTCCCAGGCTGGAACTTCCGTTCCCATCTAGGAATGGCCTTTTGTTGGAGTTTTCGTTACCCGCAGAAGGAGGGGTTGGGCCAAGGTGGCCATGGCGGTGATATTTCGTCAATATTTTTGACATTCAATCCCGTGCCTTCACACCTAAAACATCTCGGAATCAAATAAAAAGAAATACAAATAATTTGGTGCATGTTTTAATCTAGATCAATATGAACTTCAAAAGCAACAAAACTGGACTTTATATTGGAGCAAAATTAGTTTAATGGTTTATAAATTAACAAATTTACTGGGTTATGTAGAAAACTTAAAGAAGTTGACATAAGTTTTTATGTTTAAAAATTTCATGAAATAAAACATTATTGTAATGAATTGAAGCAACTTACCTTATGTTAGCATCCGATTTCTGTTCCCTGGGTTTGGCGGAGAGCTGGCTCCGTGACTGGAGTGTTCGAATCGCCGGAATGGCTTTGTTCCCGGTGGCTGGAAGTTCTGTTTTCCACATACCTACGTGAGGAATGGTCGTGTTGGTTATCTACATTACGTTGACGTGGCTGGCTGGTTTCAGTTTTCTCCATCGTAGCGGCAGGAATTTTCGTTCACCCCGTGGGTCGTTAGAAGCTTTTCCGTTGCAGAAATTACTCTGGAAGTATAAAGAGAAAAATATCTAATTTAAATTCAATACTACATTAATCATAATCAGCATCAAAATGAACTACGAAGTTCGATAGGAACTTGAAATGTGATCAATACTTTGACCTTGGGGCATGTTGAGACAAAAATAAATTGTTTGTGGTTTTGTGATAATGATGACAATTGAAAGCAATAACCCTATCATAATGAATGGAAGCATTTACATTATGTTTCATATACCAGAATGTAGTATTTAGCAATTAATTTTTTATCCTCTGATAGGAAGTTTCATTCTTTTTTTCAAGCAGAAATACAGATTCAAAAGTAGTTTTGTTTTCACTCATGCCATACCACTTGGCATAATTCCACTTGGCTTGCTTTTTGTCATTTTTGGGTCCGTGTGAATGTGAAGTGAAATCCCTATTTCACAGTATCACAGCACAGCTCAGCTGTAGCCGTAGCTGTGGACCAAGAGTACACGCACCCAAACTCTTTCGCATTTCCCTTGTTATGCTGCTCATATTAGCCCTCTTACCGGGAGTTATGTAAAGGCTTCTCCATCCAAATAAAAAGTAAATAAACTTGGTTTGCCTCCGCAAAATCCATACATTACAAAATTACTATGTTGTTTTGCATGTTAATCTATTCCATTCCATATTCCACAAAAATCCCTTGTGTAAACCCATGGAACAACATCAAACAATTAACCTGAGAAAATTGCATAACCATTATCAGTATGAATTTATGAACGCACTGGACCCAAAGGAAATGGGAACCTGCTTTCATTGAACTCTTGTATGCATTTTTCTAATTTTTGGCGTGAAGTTTTGGCAAACATTTTGGACAATGAAGCCAGTGAAAGTGAAGTCATTACATGTTAAGTTGACAGTTGCTTTCCAGATCATTGTTAATCCATGGAGCCTTGTTTGTTCTGTTGTAAAAAATTAAATATATTTAATTCATGAACGTGTAAACCAGTTCAAAGGTATGCATCGTGTATATATTAACGTATAATGTTAAAAATGTTAAATTAAGTGTCGGCAATGACTATACAATTAAGCCGGAGAAAAACAATATAAATTGGAAAAGCATGTGCGTGCATATAATATGAATTCTTTCTTTTCAATGACCCAAAAACAGCTGGCTGGAGAGAGATTCCACAAGTTTGACTTTCACACTTGCCTTTCTGTCACTGTCACCAAACTTACAAGAGAAAGTTAGTTGGTGACTTGTGCACTTAACGCAGCCATGAGCAGTCAGAAGCGAGAACGTGAGAAGAAACTGCTTAAACCTCATGCGTTGGAAACGGAGGAGGAGGAAGACACCAGTTCGGGGATAGATACCACTCTTTTAGAGAAGCGCCTGGAAGGTCTCAGAGACACTCAGGAGAGTGTGCAAGGCCTATCACTTTGGTGCCAGACAAATAAAAGACATTCATCCTTAATAATTGAGACGTGGCTCAGAATATTGAGAAAAAGTATGCTGCATTTACTATACAATAATTAATGAAAATACATGAAGATTTCTAGCAAATGCAAATGCTTTAATTTCTGAATTATGTATTTTTAAGGTCCGGTGGAAAAACGATTGACATTATTTTACCTGGCGAATGACGTTATTCAGCATGCCAAGAAAAAGAACGATATGACTGTGGTAAATCAATGGGCCTTTGCGGTACAAAAAGCTACTCCACATGTCAGAACACCATCCTCAGTTTCTGCAGCGATAAGTAGAATTTTCAAAATATGGGAAGAAAGGAGTGTATATTCTAAAGATGCAATTGCAGACCTTCTTGCGTTGCTCAGTAAGGCCAGATTTTTATACAAATAATTTTCTCGATTTCAGCACGTAGCACGTGGCATATTCCAAAACAATACTATTTTGTAATGATCCTTAGATAATGTTCCGGCTAAGGACCGTGTTGCTGAAACCAACAAGCCTGAGACATACACGGCATCCGCTGAAAAGGTTTCTGCATTTCAGCCCTCGTCTTTGATCTCAAAAGTAAAGTTAGCGTATAGACTTAAATCTCATTTAGGAGTGACCTTTCGTAGTAAGAAATATGTAGATTTGGACATGGAGGGCTTCAAAGCCATGATAAAAGACCGTACCCAAGGCCTTGAAGTAATACAAGAGATTTCACAGTATTTGGAGCAGTTGAAAGCATCCGAAGCCAAACTATCGGGTGAAGTGGAAGAGCGAAGAAAAATTGTGGAGACTTCTGAAATCGCGTTAGTTTTTTACGAAAATGTTAGGGGTGAAGCTAAAATTGTGAATGCTGCTTACAAAAATTTCACCAATCGAGTAATGAGTACAAAGGAGAAAGTCGATGAAAAAATAAAAGCATTTGATGGTGAGTGTTTTGTGTCAATTGAATGATGAAAGCTTATTGTGTGTATGTATGGGAATATTATAACGATAATGATGTATTTTACTAATCTGTTTTTTAGAAATGGAAGGAACCTTAAGCCCAGTACCTTCACCACCAGCGGCAGCCCCAAGCCCCCCACTCGACGAGGATGATTTCGGAGTTCGACCAGCGAGTAAATGCGGTGGCTCATATACACCCAGCACTCTGCCCACCGCTGCGGCATCTTACATCGAAGTGATTCACAACAATACCAAAGAAATTCCAACGGAACCATCTCACAGTATTGACCAGAGTTTACAGTCCCACGGTTCCACTCCAAATCCTTCAGTGTCATCATATGTGCCTCACTATGACCCATCTCAAACAAATGCCTATCAAGCAATAACTTCAATGCAACAACTACAACAAGCCTGGTCCACCACTGGAGTGGTGGACTCTTATGCCACCATGTCAATGTCTATTCCAAACTTGAGTTTCATGCAGCAGTTCCAACAACCTTCTATGCCCATCATGTCTACTGGTTATGGAGTCCCGTTGCAACCACCTCCGCTTCAATCTCCGTATGGAAATATAGGATATGAAACTTTCCAACCGTCTCAACAAGATCATCAATCATCTCCCCCTTTGCCTCCTCAAGATTTGTCGGCAATACCGCTACCCCCTGGACCAAATCCACAACCTCCACCTCCATTACCTCAAGAAGCGCCACCGGAGCAATCAAATATGTATTCTACGGCCCAACCACCCCCTCCGCCTGTAAATCCATTTGAAACTGAATACGATCCTCTCTATCCTCAACATTCATCTTTTCCCGAGCCTGCAGGGTATGATCCAGCTGGACATCAGTATAACTCACAACCTTCACCGAATGACATGACGCAACAAAGATACCATCCCTATAATAATAATCAGTCACCCAGAGGTAGACACTCAAGTGGTCTAGGGAATCAAAACAATAACTCCAATCAAAATAGATATTCCAGTAATAATACCTCACCAACCGGATCTCAAATACTTCCGCTGATATCAGACCTTAGTCCGATGGAAAGATTTTCTCAATCTTTGGGTAAAAATAGAAATTCTAATTCAAATAGTCAACCTATACTGGAATCTCCTGTAAATACTGCGGGTGACTGGTCAGCGTTAAAAAAAGAGGAAATTCCTCAGTCGAATTTCGTGCAATCTCAAAATCCCTATTTTATGAATAACTCCTTTAGTGATTATGATGATAATTTGCATAATCATTCGCAAGAAGGTGAGTAAACGAATTTTTTTAACTTGACGTATTATATTTAATATTTCGTAACAAATTAACTAATGTTTTACTTTTGTTTTGTCAAATTTTCTTTTAGGTTTAAATGGGAATGAGGTTGGAAACGCGGTAGAGCCATACGTCCCCCAGTCCAATAATATATTTGATATTAGTCCATCCCCTATGAATATTCGTGGGAACGGTAGAGGTAACATGAGAGGAATGAATAACATGAATAACCGAGGTCATATACGTGGAGGAAGTAGAGGTGGAATTCAGAATGCACGAGGATTTCCAGGAGGTTTTCGAGGTTCAAGGGGAAGAGGAATACCCAGAGGAGCTGGTACTCCTAGGGGTCATGGAGGTTTTTAACAGTAGTGGTTTGACCATGTCTCAAGTAATCAATTCTGAACGAAGACTGTGAATTGCGGAAGGCGTATGACATGTGTGGTGTGGCAGACTGGACACAGGCAATAAGATTTTGGTAACAGAATCAACAAATTCCAACGAATTGGTTACTTTACATGGAGAAATTTACTGACTGTTTGATTTTTAACTTGGAGGAAATTGAAATTAGGATGCTAATGCGAATTGACTGTGAACTGTTGTTCTTTTGTAAACAGCATGTGTGTAAATATAATGTAATGTATTTAGGATATAGCACAATATATTGTTTATGTTTCTGTCAAGGGATAAGCTTGTTACAGTCTAAAAGTGTGTTAAATTGTAAAGTTGTCTGTCATAATGAACGTTTTGCATAGATTATATAATTAAGTAGTTTATTATTGTGTACTACTAATGTAGTCGTGGTCCTATCAAGTCAGAAGTCATTTATCAAACGTAATATCGTAAATCGTAAAATTATGAATAAAATTTTTATAACAGTTAAGCTATTGTTACGCTCTTTGAGAATTCAGTTATTTTAAGTATGAAGCCTCTCATGGATAATAAATTATTTGTTTTGATGCAATAATGCTTAGTACAAAAACAAGCAGACAAGGTTGAATGAAAACGAAGATTTAAATCAACGGAGAACCATATTTTTATTCTTACGAAAAATTGGAAATACAGTAAAAGCATTTCATTATTTATTCGCCCTTCTTGCCCTTTGATTTCTTTCGTGGCTGCTGAGACTTGAGGATAACACTAGCGCGTACCAAAGCGGCCTGTGAAAAAATAAAATCCATCATTAAAAATTTATTCCATCAAATTATGTGTACGTATACTCATAAGCATTTAGATAGAAGATGATAGGCAATACCTTGGTAAGGTCTTTACGGTACTTGTTCTTAACCAAAGTGTTCCTCAGCTTCTTCAGCGGCCTTCTGAATCCGGCATGCTTCATTTTGATTTCGGAGTAGGTTTTGGATGGCCTTCCTTGTGCCTTGGACTTTTTAAGAGTTACAACGATACCCTTCTTGTCTGGAGCGAAGGTCACACCAACGGTTTTCCTCTGTACCAGCCCACTGTAGCGGAAAGAGCTCTTGTTGGTGAGGTTGTTGGGTTCCTAAAATGTCAAATAAATCACAATGGTTAATTAAGGATACTAAAAAATCAAGATTACTGCTACTGAAAGTAATCTAACAGTATCAGCAGTAGCAAATTATTTTGCAAATCATAATAATCAGAGATCTTGGTGGTTATTCATCATTAAAGTACTATATTAAGGAAATATGAATTGTTTTCGAACTTACCACACTGAATGGCTGCTTGACGTTCCTCACCCTCTTCAAAAAAGCATTGTTATTTCTAACAATCAACCAGTTAAGATGTGGCGAAGCCATTTTTGAAATCTAATTCAATCCTGAAAACATAAATGAATACAAAACTTAATAGAATCCAAATTTTTACATCATTATCTCCAATTTCATGACACTTCACATAATTCATCGGCAATGAAACATGCTAACCTCAAAACCTGGTAATTCCTCTAACCACGAAGTGTCAGTGTCGTTACTCTTAATACCACTTTTGTCTACAGACTCAGGATTATTATCAGACGATTCACTTTCCAAGTGATCTTTAAAGTCTTGAGGAATATAGAAAAGTTCATGAATACGACTCAAATCCTCTATCACATCTTGAACCTCTACTTTACCAACATCTTTCTTGAAGTATGATCCCTGTACTAAAATATCCCTCTCGTTTTCATCCAACCTTTTAAAAGCCATGCACCAAAGATGGTCCAACTTTTCAAAGTATAGTCTCTTAAACCCTAACAATGCCATTCCAATTTTCATCTTTTTCATCAAAACGCTATTTCTACCAGGTGTAACCCTACTAGAGTCAGGTCTTAAAATGAACAGTAAACCGTTTGTCTTCAACAACAAATGAGATTTCTTACAGCTTTCAACTCTTTGCTTTGGGTCTGCAAGGTATTCTAAGAAGAATGAAAATACTACAACCTCAAAACTATTTCTCGGTAAATTCATGACCCTCTTATAACTTCCTGTTTGAACTGCCACTACTTTACTGCTAATATTACTCATTTCCAAACATGTACTACCCATACCACTACTGCAATTAGTTTCCATTCCTAAGTCGTCAACTTTTACTTCCAAAAAATCACACTGAAAAACCTGACCTTCGAATCCAGGAGCAGGGCACAAGTCCACTGCTACAATATCAAAGTAATTAGAAAACTTCATAAAAGGATTATAGCAGCTTCCTACATCAAGCAGACTTAACTTTTCATCAGCACCACATTTGAAGTAATCTATGCAACATTTAACTACCCACTCTAATCTACATTTTAATTTTAATGACTTTGAATTCTTTAATTCTGATAATTGAAGTTGATCATCCGCCAAATTAGCATTCCTCGGTTCCCAAACCTTAGTAGCAAGGTCATGCATGGCCTTGGAGTATGCCTAGCAAATATCCAATTTTCAAATTTAATATTAAAACAGCCCGTGATTAAATCACTTTCAAAAACTAAGATTACTCTTAACTAATCAGTTAAACTACCTGTAACGTTTTTAAATCTGAAGTGTGCTCCAGCCAAGCCTTTTGCCATTCTTCATCACTTCTTGTCTGACTTCTCGTTGACCTCAGCCTATCATGTACCTCATACAACACAGAAACAAGTTGTTGCTGATCTTCCCCACTCGTCATTTTTAACTGTAATTAATCGTCCTCTAATTTCTCCACTAATTATTAATCAGTTACACTAATTAAATTTCTAACCCGTGAAAAATATATTTTTTTCCCTAAGCCCCTATTCCACAACCTGCAGCTCATACCGAAAATGCACTCACACCGTCTACCCTAAAAACACACAGTCCTTCTCCAAGCCTTACTTTGAATGCTAACGCCACACTTTTTGTGCTCAAAAATTACAAATTATTTCAACGCCCAAACCAACAGTGAAGGTCAGGAAATTGGAGGACTTGAAACAATAACCAGGTAAATACAAATTACTCAATAATTACTTAATTTTCCCTTACCTTTTTCAAAAAAGAATCCTTCCAAATGAATGAATTTGGTACACAAACAGAGCGCACTGCTGCTGTAGAGGTTTGTATGTAGCTTTGACACAGCCGCACATTCATTCAGCATTGAACAAGCCAGGGAGCCTGCATGCTTCATGTAAATTTGTGAATGCCTCTTTAGGAAATTTGGTATTGGGGTAAAGTGAAGCACAGTGCCCTTTGTTCAAGCGCTGAGATGCATGCTTGTCGTATCGTACAATTCAATCAAGACAACTGTTCTGTTTTGTGCTGCTGTTGTCTTTCATGCATTTTTCATTGCTTTCCTATTTAATTGATTGATTGGTACAATACTTTAAAATTTAATTGTGAATTAGATGGATGCTGTTCCCAAACTTGCGACCGAGGCTGTGCTGGTTCACAGCTCAAAGCTTCCAGGCTATGATGAACAGGTCAAAGGTTATGACTGGTCGAAAGGACTGGATTACTCGGCATTGCTGGATTCATACATGACATCCGGTTTTCAGGCTACTAATTTTGGAAGGGCTGTAGAAGAGATCAATAAAATGGTATGATGAATGATGGTCAAATCAAATGTCAAATTTGTATGCAAATTTTGATTTATAGTTGCAGAAAAGGTAATTAAATTGGTTTAATCATTTTGTTTTTAGATTCAAGCTCGCAGTGAACAAGTTTATGATGAAGTCAATGAAAAAAATGTGCAGGGATGTACAATTTTCTTGGGATTTACCTCAAACTTGATATCTTCGGGGCTTCGTGAAACATTTAAATTTTTAGTTAAAAATAAGTTAATTGACTGTATTGTTACCACTGCTGGGGGCGTTGAGGAGGATTTTATCAAGTGTTTAGCACCAACTTTAATTGGGGACTTTAGTTTGAAAGGGACAGAGCTTCGAGAGAAAGGCATAAACAGAATTGGGAATTTATTGGTGCCAAATGATAACTATTGCAAATTTGAGGACTGGATCGTGCCAATTCTGGACGAAATGGTTGAGCAGCAAAAAAGTACGGGGGAGGTGTGGACACCTTCTAAAATGATAGCTAAACTAGGTAAAAATTTGATAAGAAAATTTGAAGAAGATAATTTAATATGCATATCATATGTTGAGGTTGTTGCTTTTGATCTAACATAAAAATTGATTTCATTTCGTTACAAATTTCAGGCGAAAAAATTAACAACGAAGACTCAGTTTACTATTGGGCGTGGAAAAATAATATTCCAGTTTATAGTCCTGCTTTGACTGATGGCTCGTTAGGAGATATGATATTCTTCCATTCTTTTAAAAATCCAGGTCTGATTCTTGACATTGTTGATGATCTCCGACAGTTGAATACTCTTGCAATGCGGGCTAAAAAATCAGGAATGATAATTTTGGGTGGAGGACTCATCAAACATCATATTTGTAATGCTAATTTGATGGTAAGTTTAAGTTTAATTCAAGCAGAATGGTTTATGGGATTTTTCATAAAAAATACAAATTGCAAAAGAGTACGTGGTGATGGTAAAACTTAATTTTCTGCTAATTTAGAGAAACGGAGCCGACTATGCTGTGTTCATCAATACTGGACAGGAATTTGATGGAAGTGATTCTGGAGCGCGGCCGGATGAAGCAGTGTCATGGGGTAAAATAAAAAAGGACGCACATCCAGTGAAGCTGTACGCTGATGCAACGCTAATGTTTCCCCTGATTGTTGCAAAGACATTTGCACAAATTAGTACTCTCAAATTTGAATAGCCTGTTAGTTTAAAAAATACATACAAAATATTACTCTCTCGTTTAAATAAAACTCAGTTTTGTATTGAAAGTTATTTCAAGTTTCCACTTGTGACTTGTTAATTTCATTAATATGAACCATCAAGGCAACTGAATTACTGAACCAAAGCCAACAAGTAAGTTGAAGATCATTTTTAAACCACTGTACTAGCATTAGCAAACCTCTATGTGAATGTGAATTCCATCCCGCGTTTAGTAATAGGAATACAATACAGACATCATGTCATATTTCCATTTATTTTGTCCATACTCCATACTCCATCCATACCATGGCCATGCCAGTTTCACTAGACAGGTCATGTGCATTTGACAGTTTACTACAGACTGATATATTTTCTTTATACCGCAGAAAAACGTCATTTATAACTTTTATAAGAAGCATTCCAAACAGAGATTAAATCTTAAGATGCATTTTTTTGTCTAAATCATCCATAAAAAATCTACAGTTATTTACAGATTAAGCATTTTTACTACAAAATTAGGACACTGAAAGTAGGAAAAAACAGCGAACGTTCTTGTATAGGAAAATTAATATAATTTTGGCGTCAATTACAAATACCTTAATTATGTACGTTACTGATGCATTATTCATGACTCATGACGTACATTTTAAGTAATTTTAGCTTCTAAAGTGTTTGGCGTTAATACAAAGTAGAGGTGTTGAACGGGTCCCGCTTTTTGCGGGTACCCGTGTCCGCCCGTGCCCGGGCCCGTAACACGGGCCGGGCC
>JAQFXM010007722.1:0-11528 GCA_034693345.1 Entomobrya multifasciata
TTAGCCTCAACAAGAGAAATTGTTCCTTCCTTTCCCATCCAAAAAGTAGTACAAGAAGCACTCAGACAGCAAGGGGACACCGGGTATCCCCAAGCCATAATTCTATCGGGTTGTTCGGGTTCAGGTAAAACATACACATCCATGCTTGTTCTAAAGCAATTGTTTGAATTGGCTGGAGGGGGAATGGAAACAGATGCGTTCAAACATCTCGCAGCGTCAGTCACCGTGATTCGGTCTCTTGGGACTGCTCGCACAGCTTCGAATAGAGAAAGCAGTCGAATTGTAGGTTCAAAAAATATTTGATGCTACTTCAATAAAGCTGTTTACGACGAACATGAAGTTAAATCAACTGTGTTTTTATCATGTAGGGTCATTTCATTGAGGTGCAAGTTACTGATGGCACCGTATACAGAACTAAAGTTCATTGCTACTTTCTCGACCAAACGAGAGTGGCAAGGACAAGACCAGATGAAAGTAACTATCATATTTTCTACCAAATGATGGCTGGTCTCACAGCAGAGGAAAGAGGTAAATTAATGCTAATGTATTGATTAAGTTTTAATTTCAAAATTAGTCACGGATATAAGGATTTCATTATAAATTATGTTTTGTCTTCAGAAAAACTCCACTTGGGTGATCACACCGTTGAAACCTTGCGCTACCTCAAAACATATCCCCGACTACACGATGAACCAGAAGATGCGAAACGGTTCTTAGAATGGAAGGCTGCACTTGGTATGTCAAGTTTATATTTTACCTTTTTCCTTCATGTAGGTATTTATGTATAAATTTTCAAAGTAGAATTTCAAAATACTCATTAAGAAATATTTTAACCATAAATATATATATAGTCATATTAAGAATTCATTCAGCATCAAACATGACGTATTAGAGTTGTGAATTGAATAACATGTCAATAAGTGTTTTGTTCGACGATAAGAAATATAAAACGTCACGTTCACAATTTATGATTAAGCCAAAGCCACAGCGAATTTTAAAAAGACCAGGAGTTGTATTACAAGTTTTTCCAGATTTTCCCTTTCCAGGGAGAACCATCAATATCAACATCAATTTAACAAAATTATAAAATCGCACTACCTGTTTGTCATACTGTATGTACCTACATATGCCTAAATGCCTAATGTCAGAGAGGATATGCTTTGATTTACCTGTGAAAAAAATGTTGGTGATGATTACGCTTATATGTAAGTATAGACGTTTGCACAACCATTAGAGTAAAAAATACAATGTTTTGAAACCAGTACTACAAAGTAAGAAATGCCTTCGGGCTACTACTTAGATTTACCAACACAATGTATTTTCCTTCTGTACGGTTCCAAGTGTTGTGGAGTGAGATTCTGTGGTGTCTAGCAATGTGAAATGGCGATGAACTTGTAAATTGTATTAATAATTAGATACACAAAATGCGTAAGATGCCTTGGGAAAAGATAGCAGTAGCATGAGTTTTGAATAGGTACAAAAAACTGAAATCTCGGTTGTATAAAAAATGATTAATTATTGTGGGTCGTTTTTTTCACTGGAATTTTCAAAATAGCTGAAGAAAGGGAGAGAATAGATAAACCAAACAAGAAATATGACCAGAAAAAAATATTTACCACTAATAAAAATGTCCATTCTAACTTATCATGTGTAAAAATTCAAGCCATATTACAAAAGTTAAAAAGAAAACACTCTACCTATTCATGCACGCAATATTTATTTCTAATCCATTCAATTTATATAACAAGTTTCTCATTTTATTTGAAAAGATAAGTTACACCTGACAGAAAATAAGGCATCATTCTTTTTTTTACCAATCACTTAATCTTGTAACGACTGTCATCGATTCTCTTTTTGCTTGACAAGTTTTATTGTCTGTTGAAAGCAATTATACAGATTTTTATGAAGTAAGGTGGTGACAGGACAAGGAATACTCAATATCTACAAAAAAGTACTTTTTTGCTCTTTAAAAATTATAAGCCCGTTTTTACTTTTTTATTACTATTAACTAAGCTGAAAGTACTTTCTTTATGGTTATGGTTGAATGAGGAAAAAAACATGCATGTCAATTTGTATTTTGTTGAAAAGGAATTAATTGCTCGTACAGTTTTTATGACATGGTATGACCAATTTTGTAGTGAGTGCATTGCAATCGTAATCTTCCAACCAAGTTCTTGACAATGCGATGCCCTTTTCTCTTCTAGCTCGTTAATTTAAACAAGATTGTTCAATTTGTTAAAGTATTTTTTATCATATTATTTAATCAGAGGTGGATCAGTTTACTGTAATCAACTTCATCACACGCCACTTTTTTTGATGGATCAAAAAAAGACAATGAAAACTTTCCTATATTTTTTTCAACGTTTTAAGAGAATTTGATGGGGTGTTTGGCGACAAAATGGCTTTAACATTGCATTATTGCAGTTTGTTGATCTCTGTACTGTTTTTATGCGTTTCCCAATTTAGACAACGAAACAAACTTAAAAAGTCTTAAAGATCACTTGCATGAATGATGAGATGAAGGTTTAACAGTTTTTAATCAAATGACACGACTCATTTTGTACAAAGATCTGAGGAGTTTTTTACGGTTTTTACCCTTTGTATAATGATATGTTGCACTATAGTGAACAGCACTACCATAAAATATAACCTACCTTAATTGAAGTTGTCATTTAGAGCGGTCATATAATGTGTACGACTTTTTATTATTTTGTAGGTGTGTTGGGGATACCATATTTGGACGTTGTTCGAGTTCTCGCTGCCGTTATCTTACTTGGCAATGTCCAGTTTGTCGAGTCGCCCTCTTGCTTGGATCTTGATGTTGAGGTAAAGGTAAAGAGAGAACTATAAAAACTAATTTATTGCGATTTATACACCTTGATGAGCTCTTTTTATCTGAGAGTTGGGAAGTGTGCGCACAAGATAATTTTCCATAATTGGTTATGTTGACTCAACATTGTTGAGTGCAATGATTTTCATTTTGGACAGTTTGGTTTCCTTGTTTTTCAACAATAATGTAGTATGCCGTTAATTGCAATTAAACATTTTATTAGGGAATTATTTTTAAAATTATGTAGCATATATGAAACTATTACTGAGAATATTATTTAAGATGTGCAGATTTAATAGATAATCTCGAAGCACGCATTATATGAATCTATGAAAGTGTAGTGATTAATTTTTGAATTACAAAAAATTAAAAGGAATTAAACCGTTGCAAAATGCAAAAATTTGATAATTTAGATAACCAAAAACGATGTTTTATTTTAAAACTTCAACATTTGTTTTGTCATCTATGTAGGGTACAAAGGAGCTGCAAGCAGCAGCATCACTTCTTGGTGTATCTGAAACCGCTTTGCGACAAGGGCTTACGACGCGAACACATAATGCCAGGAACCAGTTGGTCCGATCTCAGTGTGACGCCAACTTGTCAAATTTAGCAAGGGACTCTTTGGCCAAGTCTTTGTATTGCAGGACTGTGGCCACTATTGTCCGGAGAGCGAATAGTCTGAAAAGGTTGTGTTCCACCTCTGGTACTCTCAGCTCTGATTCGGCAGACTCAGCTCAAAATCAAGCGGAAGTCGCCAGCCAACATGCGTCAACTGTTGGCACTGCGGGATCAAGAGCATCCAAGTCCATGACAGCCCTAAATAATGCTGTCAGACACGCCACAGATGGATTTATCGGAATTTTGGACATGTTTGGATTTGAAGATGTTAAGGTTAGTTTGATGGAGTGATATGGATTCGATATATAATAACTTTTAATTGTAACTTACAGAATTTGAAACATGATTTTTTTTGTTTATTTTACTAATACAGCCCAGTCATCTTGAACATCTATGTATAAACTTATGTGCCGAAACAATGCAACATTTTTACAATACTCATGTCTTCAAAGCATGCATTGAATCATGCAGGGATGAAGGGATTCAGTGTGATTGGGAAGTGGATTACGTTGATAATGTCCCCTGTATAGATTTGATATCATCATTGGTAAGTCTATCAAAATCCCTCAGTTCAAATTCTTACTACCATGTTGATATTTTATATAAGGATTTTATATACTAATTAATTTGTTGAATTTTTAGCGTACTGGACTATTAAGTATGCTGGATGTTGAATGCTCTGTACGCGGAACCGTGGAAAGTTACATACAAAAAGTTCATACTCAGCATAAACAGAATCCTCGGTTGCTTGAGACAAAATCCTCAGTACTGAGATCATTCGCCATTCAACATTATGCCAGTAAAGTACAATACGACGCCACAGATTTCTTAGGTAAAAGAATTAATAATTCAAGAGTCTTTAATTGAATTTTACTTAACAATCTCGGCCAGAATTCATAATATGTTTTTTATCATTTTTACAGATACGAATCGAGATGTTTTAGCGGATGATTTGGTGGCAGTATTTCACAAGCACCGCTGTAGTTTTGGGTTCGCAAGTCACTTATACTCTTCAGAATTAAAAATTCTTGGTGCAGGTGGTATGGAACCTAGCCCCCGTGGTATTTCCTTCAGGATATCACCAACGTCTCACACAGAACTGTAAGATTAAATCCTATTTCCGATGATATTGGGGTAACATGAGACAACTTATAATATTACACGTCTGAAATAATTTCAGGTTGAATGGTGATGAACCCGTCTCGACGCTTACTCAAGATTTCCACACAAGACTAGATAATCTTCTTAGAACTTTGGTACATGCAAGGCCCCACTTCATTAGATGTATAAAAATTAACAATAGCGAACAGTCGGACTTGTTCGATCGACACACTGTATCAAAACAATTACGTGCGTTTCAAGTTTTGGAAACAGTAAACCTAATGGCGTATGGCTATCCTCATCGAATGCGATTTAAAGCATTTAATGCCAGATATAGATCACTGGCTTTACTCCATCAGCTTTCCAGAACTGATGATAGAGCGGTAGAAGATTGTCAAGTAATTTTGGAATGCTTTGAAAATTCACTTGATGGTTGTAAAAGAGAGAGATTAGGGCATATTTCCATTAGTTGGGCGATAGGCAAAAGACACATCTTTTTGAGGTAAGGCTGAAAGAGAAAATGCTCACAATTACATTTGCATGTGCTTAAAATTCGAATTTTAATGTTCATTTCATTGTTTTTGCAATTATAGTGAAGGTGCCCGTCAACAACTAGAAGCTTTAAGGGTACAAACACAAAACAGGGCTGCCACCTTGATCCAATCGACATGGCGAGGCTGGAGATGCAGAAGAAGATGGCCAATCGTCCGCCAGGGTTTTCAAATGCGATTACAGCAGCAAATGCCTCCTCCTGTTCCTCCCCCGAATTTTGTTCCCCCACCTCCCACCACACATGCTGGTCCAAAGTCAAACGGTTTAATGACCGCAAGGTCAACATCACATCATGAATCCATGAGCCATGCAATAATTACTAGTACAAGCTTCTTGAATAATATCAATCCAATAACATCTATGAACAATCAAAATGGTGTTCCAAAAGGCCCAACATCCACCTCTTTGCCACATCTTCAACAAGTTTCACCACCTCCTATCAGTCAAAATGACTTTCCTCACCAGCATGGCAAAGCATTTAATGGAGTTCCTACTAACAGCTCACATTCTGAAAATGGTGTTCATTCCAGTTTCCCCATCGCAGCATCACGTTCCGGTAGTGGGGGAATGTCGTTACCACCCTCCACCGGTGCTATCAATCTTAATTCAGCGAAGAGTGTACCAAATATTACAACTTCCAGGAGTAACAGTAATGCTTCAGGGGCTGCTATTAGTCCTGTGTCAGGGGGTGAAGGTAGCTGTAACAGCAGCAGTAGTCCTGGAGGTGGCTTGGGATATCCCCCATCCAATCCTCCTGGCAGCGTGTGTAGTAGCACGAATGCAAGTACAGGAAATGGTGGACGGCCTCGACCGCAGCCGATTGCTGGAACCCCTCCACCAGAAGTAATGGACAGGTGCGATGCAAAGCTTGTTCAGCAAACGTGCAATTTGTTTGGATTAGATATGGTAAGTCAACTACAAAAAAACTATAAATGTAATTAGTAAACTTTTACTAGGTGTGATTGGTACATCATGCTGATTTGGTTTTTTCCACTTTGGTTTGTAGGAACGTCCTCCACCACTTCCTCCTAGCAGATCGTACACAGTTGCTGGAAATACCAAACTCGGATATCCACAAAGAAGAGTGATGAAAATGACTTTTCCAGGTAAATTGATTGTCATTGTTTCACTTTGTGCATAATGGTTTTCAATTCAACTATTTCAATAACTGATTTGTTTAATTGATTTCTCCACAGAAGAAAGTACAGCTGCTGACATACGCTTAATGAAAGGAGAGAAAGTTCTGGTGGTTGGAGCATCACCTCGACGGGGTCACCTTATGGTTGAACACAAAAATAGAACAATCCATGTACCATTCCAGTATCTGGAATTAAAAACATTGTCCGAGTAAACATATTTCATACAAAATGTTAGATTATATATGTTTATCGCTTAAATGATTTCTACCCTAGCTTTAAAAGTATTTTTATATTGTTAACTATTATTTTTGAATTTATTCTCGCCCAAGCCTTGCTGAAATTAGTACGTCAACGTTATAATTAGAAATTAAATAGTGAGTTTTTGGGTAAGAAGTGCCGTTCCTTAACGTTCTTCGTTTGCAATTTTTCCTTCAAATGTATAGTATATGTGTAGCTTTGTGCAATTACTTATGTATTAACAAGCAGCAAACAACTGCTAGATATGGATAAATACATTACTTGTCAAAACCTTCAGGGATTTCTACGTTTCACAGAAACATTACATTATAAAATTACATTTCATTCAACCATAATGACACAAATCTTCTGTAAATGAACAAAAATCATTTTTGCAAAATGTCTCATTTTATTTCTTGGGTTGAATAACTTCAAATCTTACAAATTACAAAACAAATATTATACTTGCTCAGTTTTGATAAAGTTATTGACAAGCAGTCGCACAGAAAACAATGTTATTTACTTCATCTTATTTTTTGCTGCGAGTGATTGCCTCTCGTAACTTGATTGATTGCTAGTTTGTACTTTTAGATTATTATTTCAAAGAAAAATGCGTGTTGAAAACTTACAAAATATATATGTATCAATAAAGTACTCGTAGTCGACTACTATAATCTAATAAAGTGGTTTCATGATTTAATTTATTGCTCCAAAATACATAAAACCAGAGAAGAAGACTCGTCGTGTGTAATGTGAATGTGGAAGAGATAAAAAGTTATTTCCTTTTTATCAATCGGGCCAACGAACTTTTATGTTACTGCTTCATAACTTACTTTACAATTTCATACATAGGTAGTTGCATATTTTCAAGATTTTTTTCTCGATTCTCAAAGCGACATCTTCGAAGGTGATTGATAGAAAAAGAAAATTCTGAGACAAACCCGCTACTTATAAATCATCATTGCATGCAGCGTATTTTATTCATTACTTCATAGAATCCAAAAATATATATACCAATTTGAATCAGGCAGTAGATCTCACAATTGTTAATTAAATTTTTATTTTCCCATTTATCCAGAAAAAAACAGTATGTATCCAATCTGAATATGTACATGCGACGTTTTTTCAATTTCAATTAATTACGTACAAATATATAGGTACAAATACTACCTTTACATAAAAACCCATTTTTTCCAGCACTGATTCTTTGCAGTCAGGTTTATCGTATTAGATAAAGAGATAAAGGCAATACCAGCATACTCATCATTTTTCATACAACGCCTTTTAATCCTCCTTTCTCCAAGTGAATATTTTTTTTCTTACCCTTTTTCCCTTCACTTTTAATCATCATCTTCCTGTTTTGTTTTGTTGCTATTTGGTCCCATCCATGATGAGAATAATATCCTCTAGCTAAATTTTTTACAACTCTGCATCTATTACATACCAATCTTTGGAGTGCTGTTAGCAAACTACTTACAACATTCATCTGGAAACGTGTACTTTCTCTTGTTGTCCCTGTCGCTCGCATTTTCCCCGTGTAATCTTTTGACATGCATTCAACCAAAAATTGAAAGAAAGTATAATGTTATGTGTGAAGACGTAGGCTTGTCTGGCTGCACGAAATCAAATCTTTTCATTCATTTCATTTGCCATCAATATCAAAAGCCATGTAGTCTCCTCTCCAGGTAGTTGCACAAGGAAAGTAGGTACATAAAAAAAGTATTTATGTTGCCGTTATTTCACATGATGTTTTGCCCAATCTACTTTTCCACATGTGAAAGATATATTCTGTATACCTAGTTAGCGTTAGCTTCTTCCTCATTTTCCTCATATCCCTGTCTCAACTTGAGTTTGTCTACTAAGCACACTCATCTCTTCTGTTCTTTCACTCACTCACTTTCTCCTGTTTCTTCGTCCTTCTCCTACAACTATTTTTTTCTCAGATTTTCTCGAGTACAGAAAAAGCTTTACTCAATTTCCAGTCACGTCTTTCCAGAAAAATTGTATTATTCTCTGCCTTTTCTCTTCTTTATTCAACGGTACTCAATATATCACGTACAAAATCTAAATCCGCGCGCGATTATTCATCGTCTTTAGGGAAAATGTAAAAATGTAAGAAAACAAGTACTACAATCTCTACGTTTTTTCTTTGTTATTACTATAACCAATAATAATAGAGCGCATTGTACTTTTACTCTCATGTTTAAGTAAACTGAAGAAAGTGGAGATGTTATAATGTTAAGCTGTACTACCTTGTTTACTAGTTCTTTATAAATACCATATATATAACTAGCCAAGAGCAAGGATAAAAAATATTCTTTATTGCAATTTGTATCCTTGCCTTACTCGTTCGTTGCGCCCTACGTTTCCATCATTCCATCTAAATCTTAAGATGAAAAAAATGGATAGAGAATGAGCTTTAAAAATTGTTACAGAGAATACAGACACAACAATGCAGTTATGAGGGAGCTCACTATTGTTTGCCTACGCAAATACAACAGACTTCTATAAGTACCTCTGTTACGTTTTCACATAAAACTTCATATAGTCATATGTCAAATATTTATAAAAAATTGGATGTCTGATAAATATAAAATGATATACTGTTGATAAACCTGCAAATATTTTATACATTTCGTGCATGTGCTCCATCAATTTTTCTTCCTCGTCTTTTCCAAAAAGTATATAGATAAAATGTAGGTGGAAGCTTTCTACCCACAGATTTTGACATCAGTTATTATGATAAAGAAATATATAAGAAAATGCATGTGTGTAATTCCAGGAGAGACGGAGACTGAGCTGAGCTCACAATAACTAAAAAGAAGAGAAATAAATATCATCTGACGCCTCTCTGTAAGGTTCTCTTATTCTTTAGACTTGTTAAGTAACTGTGAGTAGAGTATGCATTGATATATGAAAGAATGATAGATGTTGGGAAGAAAATTTATAGTTTTTAGCTGTGAATAGTTTAGTTGTAGTTTACTTGGAACACAAATATTTTCCATGCGACAGCTGTAAAAACATTTTCGTTTTTCATGGGTCACAGTAGCAAACCAAGTTTTTTGACGTGGTGATGGGACTCCCTAGTACACTATTCTGTCTCTCTGTTGTTGAGAAAAGATGAAATTGGGTAGTAGCTTATGGCCACTGAATAAATAAAACTAACTGAACAACTTGACTTAAAGAGAAGAGAAAAGAAAGTGGAGAAAGCTTATGAATATTATTACTATTATAATTTTGCAAGTTGTGTGGAATGGAGTGTTTTAGAGAAACAACCAAAAAGTTTACCATGCTCTTCTTTCCTTCTTCTTCTTTTGGTTTTAATGTGTCAATGGTAAAAGTGGTAAGTAGGTTCATTGGTGAAGATGCAAGGTGAAAACCACAAGCCAATAGGTATGCGCCTTTTGTGTGTATATAAGACTTTTTGAAAACAGCCACAAGGAATTGGTAACATTGGCTTGCTTATAATATTACACGATCGTGCAAACATTTGATGACATGTAGAGCGAGGGAAAGATTTCCTAAACCTGCACTCATACCACTATACCTTACCGGCTCTTGATCACCATTATCATCGTCATCACCACATCACCCAAGTCACATTCCTCGAAAATCGGTAGTGGATGCCAAAAGAGAAAAAGGACTTTGGAAGAAAAGAAGAGAATTGAGAAAATTGAGAGAAAACGTGAAAACCAAGGGCAAACAAATTGACAAGCCTTGATCCTTAATGCAATAAAGGGGAACACTCATGGAGCCAACAAACGACGACAGCTTATAGAATGGTGTGGATACACTGCACTGGTTATAAATGTATTTTGTATGGTACATATTTTATGGATGACGACACGGTGGAATAACTATTCAAAATGCACTCAAGGTATGCATTTAAGGTATCTTTGCTAAATGTCTTATGTTCTTAAGTTGTATTAAATGTATACAGATACATTTAAACTCTTTCCAACAGACGAATAAGGAAAATATGAATACTGAAACAGTGAAAGCAAAATCCACATAAGGAAGAATTCTCCGGAGTATAATAACATCATCATATCTGATATGTTATGATATGATGTGGCCATGTATGTATTTTATGGATATGTCTATTTACCTCTGCTTGTTCTTACCTTGAAACGAGCAACCATGTTTACCAAAAGCTTTCCTGGATCTTTTCGGTTTGGTTATATGAGACTTTTGCCTGGAGCAAATAACGCCAACGCTCTGAGAAAATGAATGCAGCGAAAATCTTGTAGTTCTTCACTCACCTGAGATAAAGTACACAGAGAGATGTTTGATACTGTATCCCTCATATTTACAGATTGACTAATGTTTGTATGGTATATATATGTGTTTCTATCTCCTTCCTTTTTGCTGGAACGTAAATTATGGTATTTGGTTAGATTTCCTTCCAAATTCAGTCGACGTCTTCTATGAAATTTGATCATTTCTTGTTTAGATACAATGCAGTATTTAGTATTAGCAGTCATTTTGTAGGAAAATTGTGGTTTAGCACACGAATTTTAGTTTGAATTGGAAATATTCAAGGAAGAGTAAGGATAATATTTCTTTAGTAATAGATTTCTTTACACATACTTTATCCATACGCATGAATATTTTATCCAAAACCTCTAAAAGACGTGTTTTAAATTGTACGGACGAACGACGAAAGGCAAATAATCCTTCAAATATACTTTTCTGTATCTGTATCATATGAAAGCTTCCGGGAACACGTATAGAAAACAGGATATGCGAAAGTGATAGTATTTAGCGAGTTTAATGCTGCGAGGCGAAATAATTCTATTTCGTTATTAACAACCAAGCGAAGAAAAAAACTTTATGGTATTATCCAATGTATACAGATATATCCGTCGAATTGGCTTTCGATCCACCAAACAGCTAATATATGAGCTTAAAATTTTAATCAGTTGGTAGCTTGATATGCTGAAGATTCAAAGAATTGTGAAATTATCCAGTCCCGTTTCCGCGAATGCAATACTCGCAAACCCAAAACCTACCTGTGTGAAATAAGAAAACAACTGCTTCGACAAACTAAA
>JAQFXM010007723.1:0-11527 GCA_034693345.1 Entomobrya multifasciata
CGGATTTTAGTTCACTATATCTGACAGTAGGAAAGACTGGAATATGAAATTTGCTACTTCTTTTTGCACATGCTTTGATTTTTCGGTTGGTTAGCTTTACATTATTTGAATCTATGAGAGAGTAAACACTTCAATTTTACCATTGCTTTTTAAAATTATTGATAAATATTAGTTTTCAATTGATACAAAGCTCACATTTCAAAATGAGCAAATAACACTTTGTGGTACTTTAAAAGCTCAACGTGTAGGTTAATATATAGGTTTTTATTTCACATCCAGTCATCAGAAAACTGTCAGCTCAAAAAGGCCACTAAATTATTTGTAAAATTTTCACAAAAAATTGTTATATTTGCTACAATAACTTAAGCATGCATTCTTAACATTAAAAACCTTTTAACCTGATAAATGCTTAAGTTTAAATCGATATTTGAATCATTTCAAATTTTCAGAAAAACAGATTAAAAAATGTCTTCATATATAATAATATTGAATATAAGTTGTCGGAGTTTGGTTAGGTTATTGTACTTAACTATTTGTAATATTCTGCTTTCTTTTTAGCATACATACTTTCATGTATCTCTTTGCCCCACGTTTGCATGTGTGCAATACCTTCTGTTTGGTAGCGTAGACACTTGAAGTCACATGCATGTTTTCGACAGCATTTTGAGAACCTTTGTAGTATTGATGCATTTTACTCGCAAATTCCTAAATTATTTTTGTTGTTTTGTGCTGTTTTAAATTAAAACTAAGGAATTTCAAACAACACTAAAATCAAAATTTGTATTCAAAAATAAGTCTACTGCGAGTTAGATTGTTTTATGACCTATAGCATATTATAAAAAAAATCCAAAAATGCTTCCAAAATTGTATTTTTTTGAAAATTGCACAAAACAAAAATCTAGCTGCGGAATTTAAAGATTTTGGGCATTTCTAAAAGCCAAAGTTTTAGACTATCTTAGAAGCGTGACTGTGAAATTCAAGAGAGTATAGAAGTTCCGAAGGTAGATATTTAAAAAATTAGGGTTTAAAAATCTGGAATGATAGCTAAAATTTTGGAATTTTAAACGCTGCATAATTTCAAGTTTCATGTGTAAACTTATGCAACTAAAGTAATGTTTCAGCACTATAAAACTCGTAGTTTTTAAATATGCTTTTCATCAAGCAATATGTTACAGGAGATTTGAGAAAGTTAAGTCTGAAAAATCTATACCTTTATTGTACACGCTTTAAATCCATTTTTATTATTCCTTCTAACACATTGTCTCTTAGAGTATAGCATCTTTTTTCGTATAAGTTGGCACCAGTATAATACGATGTTGTAAAGTTTCTTTTCACTCTGTACTAGTATCGTTTTTTTAACTGGATCAACTTCTGGTTTCGAAACAGAACAAGAATAGTTTTTAAAATCAAAATAATGATGTCTTGGTTCACTTCAGACTGGTAGGAATAAAGGCTATGTATTATATATGTTCCTTGATCTTCTCAAGGGTTGTGTTTAACAACACTTGTTTAAATTCAAAAATTTCCAGGTGTTGAAACTGAAGAAATTTAATTTCAGTTGAATTTTTCTTGTTCGAAAATCAAACCAAGTGCTAAGTTACTTGCGTGCGTGTTCAAGAATTGTTCGATATTGGTACTTTTTATGTTTCATGTACAATCCAGCTTATTGAGCTCTTTGTCTTTTGTAAATTTGCAAACTGTGATACAAAAGTGTAATGAAAAAGTTATACTGAGTAGTTTGAAAAGCTTTCCAAGAAATTACATTATTGCATTTTGAAATATTTTCAACACAAAAAAGCGTCGAATGTGGATTTTTTGGAATCATTATTGTTTTGTTATATTTGGAGTGACGAGATTTTGGAATGTGTTCCGAAAAAGACAAAACGACATGGTTTGCATCTTTCTGGTTCTTTCTTCATAGCTTGCTTTGTTTTTGGTTGTTGCTTTTCCTCAGTTATCATTCTGTATTCGGATCCTTCTTTGAGTTATTTTTCATCCTATCATATTAGCTAAAGAATTTCATATTCACAGAAAAGAAAAATGAGAAGCTTGTTGGATGATCTTGAATTTGACTGTATTTATATGCTCCTTAGATATATATTACAGGGATTTTCAGTCAGTTTTCTTTTAGTGGATACCCATTTGCTCACTTTTGACATATTATTTCACAAATCATCCATTCTATTGTAAGACAAGGTTTTTTAAACTCGAGCTTTCGTGGACTTTCCGTCCACTTATTCAAGAGTAAAGCAATGAAAGCAAATTCATTACCGTGTAAGTTAAATACTTATTTACATGAAATGTGTGAGTTCAATTTTATTCAATACTTTTTGTTTGCTGTAAATAGTACAAACGGATTTCGTGATATTCTCTTTCAGCTAAAACCAGTTGCAGTGGAGCAACTTCCACAACAAAATGACAATGTCTGTAAATGACAAAATCGTGTCTCTCGTGAACATAATCGCTTTTGTTGAATTATGTATCTTTTTAAGGATCCACTTCTGATAAATATTTATTATCGGAAATTTAAAATCCACAACATATTCATATTACAGGAGGAATTATATTTATTATTAGAATATTATGTATCAATAACACGTCTACAAACGACGCACCATATCAGTCGCATAGTGTATGCTACATGATAGCGGAACAAACACAAAACATACAATGTAAAAGAATCTAGTATTTATGAAAATTTTCTGGAAATGAAACTTACTTCCTCATTTGCCGACATTAAAGTAAAAGTTTGGCAATATGCATGATTTACTTTCTCCAAAAAAGTATGGAGAAAATCGAGAAAACATCAACACAAATCTATAAAATCAAAGCTAAAAAAAGAACTACAATAAAAAGAATGTGAAATTTTGGAACTGAATGAAACTATCGAAAAGAGTAACTTTAACAAGTCATGTCAAGACATGATGAGAAGACGAAGATGAATTGATGAACATTTTATGACATGTCATGTAATAATGTAGTGAAGACATGTCATGAAGTCATGTCAAAAGACGTTTTTGACCCCTGGTGACCCCGTTGGTCGAATTTGACCCATGGTGTCTTGACAAAAGTTGATCGAATTTGAAGTCCCTATCGAAATATGCAATAAAAAAAATTCAACCATAAGCCAACATGGCACCTTTGACCCCCTCCTGTCCCCCGGGGGGTTTGACCCCGGATACTGAAAATCACTAGGGATTGACCCATTGACCTGACGAGTCTGTGTGCCAAGTTTGAAGAGAATCGGTTGAGGAATGTCGAAGTTAGAGCATTTACGGACAGACGGACAGACAGACGGACAGACGGACAGACGGACAAACAAACTAAAATTATAACTACGATGAAATGAATTCATCTTCGTAATAAAAATAGAGAGGTTTTTTAAATTTTTCATTTAGTTGCATATTTATGTTAGCAACTGTAAAATAAGATTGGAGACTAAATTGTGTGTTAAAAATATTATTTACGCATTATTTTTGGGGACACATGTCAAGATAAAGCTAATTCTTCGTTTCTTTAGACATGATTTAAAAAAGACAGGAACGGTTAGATTTCCCATATTTCTAGTATAGCAGTTAAATGCAACATTGAACTTTATTTACTGTGTAGAATTATAACATACCAATGGATGAAGATATATAACTACATTGCGTTTAAGGTTTCAATATGGCTAAACCATCACATTACTTAATTGCCAACCAAACCTTGCCTGTGTATAATATCAAGCTTTTAACATATATAAACTGATTCATTCTCCCAATCACCAAAAAGTTACCATGGCGTATTAAAATTAGTTTACAACTCCGTATAAATTTTATCATTATCTTATTATCCAAAGAGCTATTACCACATCCAAATCTTTTCCACGATTCTAAATTTCTATTTCCACTTATCCATAGTGATTTACCGATTTGTGAGAAAAGCATCCAAAATAGAAACGCCAATACAGCTCCACTAATCAAAATAAATTTTGGGATCCAACTAATTTCATGCCAATAACGTAAACAAACTATATTTACCATTATAGGTACTACGGTTACCGTTCCATTAAAAAATGATACAAATGGACCAAAAAAGCAGATAAAGTACTGATGAAGTATTTGCAGAGATCTATAAACTTTTATTATGTTTTCCCCTTTTCTTAGCTTACCGTTTGTTCGATACTGTTTTCTAGATTTTAAACGGAGCTCATTAGATAATATGAAATTTAAGCAGCTCAGGCATATCAAAATAACACCACAATTCGCACATATAACAATGTGCTGAGCAAATATAATATATGCATGATAAACAGATATTAGTAAACCAAGAGGAAAAAATGTATAATACTTCAATGGAATTAATTGTCCCAAAAATATAACGCCCCGTGGATCATACAAGCAATGAAAAAAGGCCAGTACAGATATATTAAAACAGGATATTGCCAAACTTGTCAGGATTCCATCAATAATCCAGTTGAATTTTTCCTTGTTTCGGTAAAAGTCAGGCATAAAGCTTTCTACGTAAAGCAATAATTTTTTTGACGTTATTCCTTGAGAATGTAAGCATAAGAAATTGTTTTAGAAATAATTTTTTAAAAAAATTGTTCCACTTACCGTGTATGTTTCCAAATAAAGTCAGTAAACCATTTAACAACCTTACGATGTCATCAACGTACAAATACATCTGAAGACAACTTATACCACCGAACCACATGCAACATGTAAAAATTAATTTGAGAATGAACCGATTGAATGGACCATTACTATATTCACTTATGGTTATTCCAACAGAAGCAAGTAGCCAAAGCAATCCCAAATACTTGTTGACTGAAATCTTTTGTTTTAGCGTTGGTGAGTTTACTTGAGTGAGTAACATTTTGGTTTTATCAAAATGTATTCCGAAAGCGCCATACCTGCAGGCCATGTCGCAGATCAGGTAAATCATTTTGTACAAACGGTCACTTAGCATTTCACGGTTTGAAAAAATTGTACGATGTTTTGCAGAAGGTTAACGTATTCCAATTAAAATAGTATTCGAAAAGATTACTTGTGCTAAAAAATGTATGTGCTCTTGGAAAAACTGTTTCCAATAAAATAGCTCCAGAAAATATGCTTTAAACCCAGCGAATTTGTCATTGAACTGACTTATAAATATAATAATAGGAATACGGTTAAGATTGAGATTTTGGACGTATTATTTTTTAAATGGTAACCTCGGAATAAAACAATAACTTGTTTTTGATAAAAACTGATTTACTACACAACTTTATGGTTTGTCGTGACTTAGTTGATCAATATAAGGCTTTCAGTTTATTAATAGTTTAAATCGTGGGCGTTTAAAGTTCTCTGCAATTATAGAATTTAGTTTAAAATAACAACTAGTTTTTATTACTTACCAATTTAACTTGAAAACAAGTTTTTAAAGAAAGACCATAACAACTTATATTATAAGAGTTCCTAGTTTAGTAAGGGTTACACAAATTTAAATTATCTTGATGACCCAACAAAAGACTTACTATTATTTTGTTTTGTTATTTGTAGCTATTCCTGCAATTAACTTTGGTTTTTAATCATATACTAAAATAAGTGACTTGGTTAAAATAGCCGTGGCCCAAAAATGAACCAATTTAATCTCAAAAGAAATTTTATATATTTAAACCCAGTTATTTGATATGAATGAATAACAATAACAGTATTTGGAATCCATTGTTCACTAAATATTAGTTACAGTTAAACTTTAAAAAGTTAGTCTACGATTTTACTGCATCTGTATTAATTCTTTTGAGACTTATTAGTTTTTACAAAGCATTTTATACTAATCTATCCATATATTTGTTCAAAGTAGCACCATAAATTGCACATTATGACGGATGAATAAAATGTTTAAATGAAAAACTGGTCGAACAAATTATGAACTTCAGGTGTGGTTAGACTGACTGCGAATTACAGGAACCCAAAATATAATAATTACAAGTATTATACTAACCAGAATAACAAAGTGTTTAATTCTATTTGTTACTCGTTTTTGCATTTATTTTCATCGCCAGTTTAATGAGCCATAGTACGATAAATAAAATTGTTATAAAATATTTAAATGCACGTGGCTTCAACTTAAGACATATTTTTTGCATTGGGACCAAATTATCTGATATATATGATTCAAATTGTGTAGTTGCTTTCACATTTTAGTCCAATACAAATAAAGCCTTCGGAATCAACAGTTTACTTTTAAATTAAATGCTATGAGTAACCAGTGATGAGTTAGGCCACGACCGTCTTATATTTTAAGTGGTTTGTTTTGACCAAACGTATCTTAACGCGAAGATAGAAATATGAGTTGCTCGATGTAATTAATGAATGAATGTTCCAAATTGATATAACGAAAACGCTGATGTTAACCAAACGGCATAATCATAAAAACAATGTTCTTTAGAATTAGATAAAATCTAAATAGTATAATAAACCATGATATGAAAAATTGACATATTTTGAAACTGAACATGAGAAAATTATAAATTTCCCAAAAGCATACCATCTGTTTGATAATTTATCAGACATGAATGTTAGAATGAAGTGTTTTCCTGTTAACACGCACAATTTGTCGATACACGATGGCTTTTACATGAAATGACGAAGGCTATTATTGATAGAAAAAAGTTACTTCCAATGTCAAATATTAATGTGCATTACACCTAGATATGTTTTACCTTATGTTATTCGCTGTTTAACTAATTGCCTTAATATTATGCAGACATGACAGTTATAGAACACAATCAGTTTCTGTATTCTAATTGAATAAATTATTTGAGCATTTAAATTCCCTTTCGGACTTATTTCTTTTAACTTATTTTCCTGTTGAATCGTTTCAAGTCTCATTAATGAGTTTTTAATACGTTCTATTGAAATGCATTTACTTTTTTCACATTATAATTAAACATTATGATGTTCAGGTTCACCAGCGTGGCTTTTAATCGGTTACCCAGGAATATACATTAAACTCTGTTTTAACTCGTTATAGATTGGGTTTAAGAGCTAAAATTAAGTGACGACTTATCCACATCAAATTTTCAGTGAAATTAATGCAGAAAAACCAGTATCCATAATATTTTTCCTACATTATTCAAAGCTATTTTGTAATTTTCCGGTTGCCGAATAGACGGTTGAATAATGAAAAAAGATTTTTAGAGCGATACGCATTCCTGGCAGTTTTAGTATCATCGTCCATAGCGAGTTTATTTTCAGCTTGACATTTGTAACCACATATTGGATTTTTAATTATTGATTGGTCTGACATTTAAGAGCATTTATAAAAAAACAATGCTGTTTTCACAAAGTATGCCACGTTACTTGGCATTGTATTAAATAATTCAGAGAATTTTTCCACGGGCACAAGTTTTTTTCCGGTTATTATAAAATAAATGGGTGTATCGATTATAGGACTTAGCACAACAGCAATTATCGAATAAAGTTGTTTGCGTTCAGTCACCATCAAAGTTGGTTCACTTTACCGCATAATTACAAAATTTGTACATTCGTAATTTACCAAAATGCTGCTTAGCACTAACCTCATCAAAGAAGTTCAATTTACCTTTAAAATTACCGATAAATGGAACATTCATCCGTTTGTACTTCCATATCAGTTGTTTGTTACAAAAGAGAAAGAAATTTTAAAGTACACATTTTGCCCAAGAAAACTATTTTACAAAAGATATTGGATTTTCCTGTTGTCCTACGTCTTTTCTGGATTTGTTTTTGGAGTTATTAAAATCAAAACAGAGAAAAATTCAATTTTTGATAATTTTGTTACGGGATTCATTGCTGCAGTTTGTGGACTTGTGGCAATCACAGTATATTTTCATAAACGTTATTGTAAACAAATAACAGATTTCCTAAATGAGTTACTTAAGTTTGAAAACACCCATATTTTACCAAGTAAACCTCAGAAAGATAAATTAAGTGAAGTTGTGCGATGGGCATGTAGAATAATCGCTATTGGTGGTGTAGTGGAAAGTTTTTTGTTTGCATTGAGCGTTGGCTTATTTCCAACTGTACCGTGGTACTGGATACCGAAATCATGGGTGCAAAGTATATTTCCAAAGGATTGTACATTTTTTGTAAAAGTTTTGAGAACTTTTGTACTATTTTTGCATTGCTTTATGGGTGTTCGGATTTATTTCAACTTTTCCACAATTAATGTGGTTGTTAACCTGATTATTTCAACGTACTGTATTGGTTCTGCAATGATTCATTTCCAAAAGTAGGTCTGATATGAATCTGTTAAAATATTTTAATGATTTGTGAATTCATTTTAAATACATATTGTTATTTCCAGGAAAATTCTCAACGCCAACTCAATCGATGAAGTTATGGATCATCTTCAAATGTACCGAGAAATTCAATTATTGGCTGGTATTTACAATAAAATGCATAGATTTCTATTGGTACCCGTATATATTGTTACAGCTATACTCATTTTCTCTTGTTGCGCGTTTATTATAACAACACGTTATAACGAAATGCATATCCTTGGAATGATGATATTTTCAAATGGACTAATATTCGGAACACTCATAATGCTGTTTTGTTTCCATTTCCCAGCAAAGGTGTTTGGTACCAGTGGGGTTACCATGCGACGTTGTAAAGTTGCTACAAGGATGATTGTTGTCAAAAGTGATAACGTGAGCGTCAGGAAAGTTCGACTACTAAAGAAATATTGGAAATCATTTCCACCAATCAAAATTTACTTTTTCAATAGAAACTTTTTTGGTAAAGTTACGCCTCTTGTATTATTTAAGTTTTCTTCTAGAATTGCTATAAACTTGATGCTATTGGATAGAAAAAACTAGATAGATATAAGAGATATAAACTACGGATATGTTTTGAGAGAGCCATGCTTTATGGGCGAACATATAGTTGTAATTGTGATAACTTGTTCGATATAGTGTCATAAATATTGAATTCATGTTGACATGTAACCGATTTGTATCTAATTCTCATGACGTATTTAGTAAAGTTGAATTGGAATAGTTATATGTATAGAGGTAAATAATCAATACACTTTGTTAAACTTTACATGGTTGTGTAGTCCAACGCGTGGTTGTGGCTTTACTCTGATAAATAAATAATTATGGTTTGCTGGTTATATGTTGCTAAACACAATAAAAATATCAAATTTTATATTATATGATAGGCTTGCAGAGGAGTAAAAAACACACTGAAGTACGAAGGCTTCTTTTCATAATAATGCATTCAGCAATCATGTATGTACCATGTTCAAAATTAATAGTATCAATAAAACAAATTGTTTCTTATGTAAGCTAGTAGAGAAACTACAGTATAATATTGTTCGAATGACGTGAGCAATATAATGGATAAATCATTGAACTCACTAGAGCAAGCAGCATGCATCGTACAATCCAACGTGCTGCTAAAAATATGTATTCGATTTTGCGATAACATTTGCCCCTGACGTCTATCTAGTTTATGTAATTTATGTAAAAAATTATTGAGGCTTCGTTTATGTAAAAAATTATTGATGTTTTGTTTATGTGAAAATCAACTAAGTGAATTATGTACAGCATCTAGATTAAACAATCGAGCTAGCGAGTGTTGCATAAAAAAGTTATATGATAACTATACGGTTTCAAAATGATTATACTCTACTGGAAAGTTAAATGCAAATAAATATTTGTTGCTATTTAGGCAAAGTAGAATTACTTAATTTTAAACAAGAAGCTATTTTAGCAAATGAATAAATCGGTACACTAACTGATCAAAATCACTCCCTTAATAATAGTTTACGTGGATTGTGTTCAAGTAATTTGCTGGTAACGTATGGAATATTTGATGTGTTGTTTATAGAAGTTGTTAAACATTCCGTATATGAGCAAAAGTGGCTAGTTTAGTTCAATATTGCTTAAACGATGTAGCGCTTAAAATGTTTTAAATTCGCCATAATGGAAAAAATTAATCAGGAAATGCTTACAAATACTCGACAAGAAATCAGCTAAAACCTAGAACAATATTTCAACAATTGTTTGTCCCCTTACTTATCCATACTCGAAGAAAACATAAAAATTAGTTTCAAATGAAACTATCGCGGAAATATACAATGGATATTTTTAACGCTAGTAGTACGTAAGTCTTATTTCTGGCTTTAGTAAGGCTAAAAATTACCTTGTTTGTTATTTAAATGCTATTAGGTTAGATATTTGTACTAATCATAAATTCTAACGTGTTTTAAAGCTTTTATTATGCCTTGCATTCTCAGAAACCAACTCTGATAACACAATAGTATAATATGTAAAGAGTCGTGCGGGATTTACGGATGTTGTTATAAAATAGTAGCTCAAAAAACCGATAAAACAGATAAACTTTATGCAACACAAATTACTATATTCATATAGTTTCCAATTTTTTATCACGGACACTTCTGGATAATTGCTTACGTTTGCATAAAAGAGTGTTTTGTATACTTTGTGTTTACTTTGGGCATCCAAATACCTTCACAATTTTTTCTTGTGCATTATATTTTAAAGATAAGTAAGCCTCAAATACTGAACTTATTTACTACCGTATGCAATGAGTATTCATGCCTGACCAGAAAGACTAATCACATATTTTATATCAAGCTTTGATAAAGCTTACAACATACATCTTATATAATGTCTGAATCATGTTTTCATTCCATGGAATGTATTTATATATTTATTTATCTATATTTGAAACTCAAAAACTAAACTAGATAGTAATAGTTTGGGTCACTGTGAAAATAATTTTTATTTACCAAAAGAAATATTTTCAAACCATATATCCCAATGAATTGCAGAACCTACTATTGAATTGATATCTGACGCTGAAGGACGAAAGATTTTATGAAAAGACTTGGTAATATATAAAGGTATGTGTATACCACATAGCTCAACTCATTAGATCAGTATTAGAATTATTAAGTATTATTATCAGTAGAACCACGTATGTAATTTTTTGAACTTTTGTAAATTGGCCCATTTTATAACCAAAAACTGGCAAAGAACGCTTGAGTTCACTTTTACATTGACCCAGTTGTTTATTAAGAAATTTTCGAAAACGATTTCTTCAGTACTTCAGTCATATTACATATTGTCACTAAATAAGTGACATGCATATACTGTATGCGTAGCACACAAGAATTAAAGTTGTTCCAGAGGCAATCAACTTTACAACTGGATTAGACCCGATATATCCTTGTTCCATTTCCCATGGAAACATGAAACTTCCAAAGGCAATCACATAAGCGAATAGTTACAGGTTCTCAGGCGGTCTCTCAGAAGGAGGCCACCCAACATATTGAAACACCAGCCAGAAAAAAGGGATTCTCGAATTGAAGAGATGATTCTTGATTGAAACTGATCGATGAGGATTCTTGATTAAACATGTAACTTAATCGAAACTACCTAAATAGGCCCTAAATCAGGGTATTACTAAAACCCACAACCCACAACCACAACCCACAACCCACAACCACAACCCACAACCCACAACCCACAACCACAACCCACAACCCA
>JAQFXM010007724.1:0-11527 GCA_034693345.1 Entomobrya multifasciata
AGGTCACTACTGGGTCCCCAAATGCACTCGAATAGTCTCGTATTCTCGAATAATTTGTAAGGGCAAGATTGATATGTGCTTGAGTAATTTCGTAATGATCGTATAGCAAGATATTCGATGTAAAATTATGATTTGTCATTTTACATTCAAGGTTTGAATAGTACAGTTATTTGTGCTGTAAATGTGAAAATTGTGTTGCAAGAATATATAAGCAATCATATTGTAAATGCGGGATTTTTACTTACTTTCCTGAGATAAGAAGAGATTCGGTTATTCGGTTTCATGAGGGAAAATGACATCAATGCATAGCAAGTGTTAGGTTGTCAAGCTTACTCATACATGTATGTGATTTAAACGATTGAAAATTCTGAATTGTAACCACCAAAAGCTGAAAGTATCTTTAGCTATTGTATTACTTCAACGTTTTTTACAATAATGTTGAAGTAAAGATACTTGGCCATGTGTTAACACCACATAGGTTAAGTCCAAAAGTTTTTAAAACAAATTGACTAGATTTCAGTCAGGTAATGTTTTCTGATCCTAAAACTTGTGCTTGTTAGTAATGGAATCTTGTCAAGTTTGATTGAATTTCGCTGAAAAGCTTACACATGCAAACATGCTGGACAAGTTGTATCCTTTATTGCCATCTTGGAACAAATAGTTTGGAACTGGTCAATGTACACTTTGTAGAATCATTTTTGTATAGTATGGCTACTTACAAACCAAATTTGAGTCCATTTTATTGAGTGATTTTTTTCACATTTGACCCTACGTTGTTCTGATTCAACAGATTTTTCTATCCAACCAGTTAATCTAAGATATATTTTATGTCTACTGATTGGTTAAATCAGATTTTAAAAATCTTGATTACCTTTGGAGCTATATTTTCCATGTCCATATATAGGAAACATGTTAAAATCATTTATACAAACCACCTTAATAGTAATAAGTCTTCGCTTTCGACAATAAGTAATTTTCTATGTGCTACTCTACTGTTCCTCTTGTAGAATTAAAAAATTATCTTTGGTTTAATATTTCAATATTCCATGGTTACCTTCAATGCTTAAAGTTGCTCATGCATTAAGTAATATTTCATGGATTTCATTTATGTATGCTTAAATTAATTATCCTTGAACGTTATATTTTATTTTCTTTTAGGTCTGACCCAGCAAACAAATATTTATGGTTGCAAAGACAAAAATGACTATTTTTTTCAATTGCAATGGATTTTTTATTGTCTTGGGTCTATAGTTTTTAAAATTGATGTTCCTCCCAAAGTTTGCCAAACACTTGCAAATGATATTTCTAAAATTAAATTTGTACTAATCTTTTCGAAATTAATGCAAAAAGGTTTCAGAAAGTAGTCAACCATAAAAATTATTGATTTTAAATATCAATCCAATTCTTTTAAAAGTTTAACAAAAAAATTCATTCGATTTGGATATAATTTTAACATTAATTTTTTTTACATAAAATTCAATGATAACTTAGTTGTATATTGTAATATGATTTTTTCATTCTCATAAAAATTATACCGAACGAATAATTTATGTAGAGATATTTGATCTTAGTCCTGTAAACCAAACATAATCTACATTTTCATATGATTTTATCATACAGATTTACAGAATGGAATACCAAAGCAAGATCCCGGAAAATAAGTTAAGTATACATAGTCAATTCATTTAAATCTTTAATATCAATTAAATCTAGAAGTGTAAATAGAATATTTTTAAAGAATAAAGGCATAAAAATGCACATGTACTGTAATGAATTCTTTGCTTTCTTAAAAGTAACTAAAGTAACTCTAAATTATTAATTTTTAAATAAGCTCAGTTACCGATATCAGGCATATGTTTTATCTTTTCACACAACGTGTCATGTTCATTCCGTTTCAAACCGCAATTACCTGTTTTAACCCAGCTGTCTCGTTGCCAAGCTTTCTGTATTCAAATAAAATTCAAATTTAAGATAATACGTTATGTTTTCAATCAACTAAAGATGATTTACCACAATAATTGCGAACTTTTCCAGCACAACCAAGATTTGATTAAATATTTATGTTTCCAAAATAATTCGATGAAAAACGACACCAAACTTGAAGTCAAACAAAATAAAAATAACACAAAAATTCTTGCAACTCTACCGCTTATATTCAGTTTTGAAAATAGTTCTTCCTGTGTGTTCTCAACGTTTGTTGGCCCCTTGACCCTTATACGGTCCTGAACCCTTTTCGAATACATAACTGATAAACTTTCTTCGTACCATCTTCCCCAAATTCCAGATTCTACCAACTTCTGAAAAATCCCAGCCGACTGCTCACTTTTTGGTGGCAAGAATCCAAAATAAAAATGTCCTAATGGAATTAACTCTTTACCAAGGTAACAAACATTATCATTTCTACTTTTCCATTTCAAAGCATTGTTACCAAGGTCCTTCAACGATTTTAGGTAGGCATTAATTTTCTCAGCTTCTTGTATCGCTTCCGGCCACTCAATAACCATAGCAAGTTCGTGGTTCTGTTGGTAAAAGAACGCGTCATACATGTTTTTGAAAACGAGTTCGTTCCAGAAAGTTGCATTTTTCACCATGTCACAAAGCACTTCAAACTGATGATCAAGACGAATACCATTTATTCGCTGATAAGCTTGTTGCACACTATTCAAAGCCATTTCACTATAAAAAAATAAAGTGTAATTATATTTCTTTAAATCTAATATACTTGTCAGCGTATCATCTTCTGGGGGGACGATAACCAGACTAGTAATTTTTCCAAGATATACTTGTGTCACTACATAAGTTCCTAACATCCACAAAACCAAGCTAAATTTACTTTTTAGAGTTTCTGCTTTTGACGGTACAACACCGTATCCAAGTAAAGCTGACAATGTTATTAACCACTTGGATTTCCCCAAAACGATGGTAACAAGAACGCCTAAAACGAGCAAGCTTATCCAAGTTCGTAAATCGAATGGACTTGAAAATTCTGAAAATATTAGGGGATTGGTAACTTTTGATTTCGGAACTTGACAATATAAAAAGTTGGCGTCCATTGGTTCCATTTGAATGAATTGCGGTAGTTGTTCCATTATTTGATTTTGCCCATAGTATTTTCGATAGGTCTTCCATAACTGATATATTCTACGATCAATTAAATCGTTCGTTTGAATTTGTGGAACTATTGAGGGCAAGTTTCTTGCTGTAACAGGTTTGCTAAGTAAGTCCGGATATTCTTGGATAGAGACCAAAGTTGAATTGAGCGCTAATGCTATTATGTTAGCAACCACAAAAAGGGGACACGCAGCGACCAATGAATCACCATATGCTAATGAGTAATCTCGTATTCTCGAATAATTTTTAAGGGCAATATTGATATATTCTTGAGTAATGCCGTAGTGGTCATATATCAGTGTATTTGTTGCAGAATGATTTTGTGTCATTTTAATTTATATATTAGGATATTACAATATACAGATGTCTTTAGTTGTTTTTACTGCGGGTACTAAGTTCAACGTTACACTAGATCAGTCCATTACGACAAGATATGTATTTATAGGATAAATATAATTTTATGTAAACTAGACATTTTTATCTTGCTCTCCTGGGAGACAAAAAAAGAAATTAGTAGTGTAAAATTACGTAGTTAGAAGAAAAGGCGATAATGGTCGGGTTTTTTCAAAGCGTTTTAAGCTGGTGTTTTAGTAAAATGGAATATAATTGATGGCGTTTCACATGTGCTACCCTATATGTGTACAGCATAAAAATTTAAAGGTAGTGCAGAGCTCTGAATAAGCTTATTTCAGGTAGGTTATGATTATGGCAATTGAAATAGTGTAACACCTGGATAAGTGTTAAGGATTAGGGCTTAAATCGAGATTTGTTCAAGTTAGTAAAAACGAATATAGCACAATTACAGCAAGAGTACCACTACTTGTACTTATCGAGATTATGGAGTGAAGTCGTAAGTTTGACAATGACATACCAATTGACATTATCTATCGATTTTTTGTCAACCAAAGTTTGACATCAAATTGATAGGTAACAAACAGTAATCATGCAAATTAGGTATAAATAACTTTGAAGAAATAACGAATTCAGTCTTGCGTGATTAGATTAAATTACTATTGAAGAGTCGACCAATATTACACAAACAATAGCAGAAATACAAATAAGTTCCATTGATAAATATAAATTATACTTAAACACCCCCCACGGTACATTCATGTATCTATTTGAACTAGATAATTGTAAATTCTGAAATTTAACTATAAAAAGCGGCAACAACTATAATGGTAAAAATAAAGATCAATATCGTAAACTAATGTTTGTCGCAATCGAAGAGAATTTTATTAGATTTTGTTATTTTTGATGTGCTTGGGTAACACAACGAGTTCCACTTTATGATTTATTAGTTTGTGTTTTAATACTTGACCATATATTTGTGTCATACTCTTATATGTTATAATGTAAACAGAAAGTAGAAAATTAGCTAAAAGTGGATATGTTTTCTGGATTGCATTTCGTTTTTAAGAAATATATTCTTAAATGACTAGGACAAAATCACCACTTTAATCTCAATCTCAGGAGTCTACCCCTTCAAGTTTTCCTGCCGACAGGTTCCCACAGGCAAAACGAGCAGAGATTTCACTGAATAGTTCAAAGAAAAACAGCATCAAGGCATAACGTCAGTGCTTTATCAACGTATGTCTAATACTTGTGAAAAATTACCAACGATTCTAGTAGTTATGTAATTATAATGGAACGCATGACTTGTTCTCAGAAAATCAAGTGTTCAAGTACAAATGATGAAACTACACATTGTTATGCAATGTATTATGGCTACCACAATCGAATTTCAATCGAGAATACAAATAAGCCTGTGACTACTTACTTACCTCGATCTGGGCACCCTTTGCAATCTTCCCTTTTCTTATCAATCCAAATTTAAATTAAAATTTTATTTATACGGTTTGCTTTGACTAATATTGTTTTGGATTCCTAGTAACCCTAATGTGAATTCATTTGAAAACAATTGGAGCAGAAATTTGTTAAAGCATGCCAATTTGAAACATTTATTTCAAATATGCAAGCAGCAAACGTTTATTATTACATTTTACAAATGTAATGATTCTTGCGACAACATAATACGTTCTGCTTGAATCATATTTTTTAATTGACTTCGTCAGGTCATATTTTTATCTTTAAAAGCATGCGTAATATTGGATTTTTAAGTTTGGAATTCAAGTTTCCTTAAAATTCATCAAACCCGTTCGACATAAAACCTTGTTTAATTATGCATATATGCCCATGTTGCTATGTTTCTTTTTCAAATGAGTCTCCTTTGGGTTCATTCAAATAATTTTGCGGACCAAAGAACCATTGATTGTTGAAATCGGACTATGAATATCTTGCTTCGTTTTTGGCGGGAACCGATAAAATGTCAGAAGGGATGCTTGGCGTGCTACCTCTTGTCGAAAAACGTTAAGCGAATTCTACTTGTCGAAAAAATATCTTGTCGAAATTCCATTTGGCGAATATATTTTAATTGTCGAAATTCAAATTGGCGAATTAGATTTAATTTTCAAATTCGCATTGCAGTCGAATTTACATTCAAGTCAAAATTACTCCCAACAGGCAAACTGTCGTTTTCTCGCTGGCAATATGTCGTAGTTTCAGTTTCAACTCAATACTTAATGTATTGAATGGGCTAGGAAGTGAACGAATTTCAACAATATTGTTTCAAGGACGCCTGCAAATTCTTATATGCAGTCAGTAAGATGGTGCAATGGAATGTCTGAAGCATGAATTATGCAACCGGAACTTGCTCACAGACCATTTAAAGTAGTGCATATTATAGATGGCTAACTATCATTTGATAATGAAATGAATGATTATTAATTGAGACACTTAATCTGGCCACCACGAGACTCAAACATATTATTGGCGTATTGATTGGTTTGTAAAAAAGTATACTAGATTTATAGGAAATATTCCTGTTCAAAAAATAAAATTTCCCCAATTCTATACCCGTAATTATCTGTGAATATATTTAGGACTTGTTATAAAAAGTGATAATTTAGTGAAAGTTTCACAGCGACATTCGTGCACGTAACTGCAAGAGAGTAAATTTAATACCCTAGAAAAAAAACAAATTCCCACCGTTTCAGCTAATTACGCAACAGAAAAAGATATAAGACTTAAAAGTTAATGTAACGTAAATGAATTCAAATTAACCACGCTTTATAAATTCAAGTTAAGTATACACGATGTAATGGACAATTTGTGTTTGAAAATATTCTACTAAAAAATTCTCCTAATAAACTTCGACATGTCTTGTATCGTCTAATATTTTTCGACTAGTAAAATGGCTGTTTTAATTTCGACAAGTAAAATTTCGGTTAGCTTTTTTCGAGAAGAGGTAATACTCCAAGTAGGGTTTCTGACATAATATACAGGCCCGTTTGTGGCACGTTATAGTGGATACGGCAAGGCGCACTGACAGGATGTTACAATTTTTAAACATCTTTTATGTGATTTCATCACTTTCGGTAGTCAATAAGTTGGTTTTAATGTCAAAGATTTTAAGTTGACATTCTCATTAGTCTGCTTGAATTAAAAATTATTTTTCTATTCGTTTTGAGATACCATTATGCCATGATTACTGTTAGTTGTTAAACTTACCTATGAGTTCCTTTACCTTTTCTTGAATTTGTTCCGACTAAAATATTAACTTTATTGCAAAGGAAATAATAGTTTGATAATTTTATCATATAACGTTAAATAAAGATATTTTAGTCTTACTTTAGTCACTTGAATAGTTGTCTCATCAGTTGCATGTCAAAATACGGATACTTCTTTTTTTAGTGAACATATCAAAATATTCTATTAAATTGCATGCAAAATGCTTCTAAACACATGCTAAATATAAAAGTATTCATTTCAAACATTCAGTTCGACACCAAAATTATTATATTTGGCTGCATATTGCATGACCGTGAATTTAATTCAGTGGTAAACCAATTGTATATTCTGTTGCAAACTTATTGTTACTTTTCATTAAATTTAATAACCAATAAACATTTTGCTTAAATTCTTTTCAAATTTTGTTCTGTATAAAATTGAATAAAAATATACACTACTTCAGGGCTTAATAATACAGCTTTCCAGAAATAGCAATTCAAATAGTCGAGCTCGTGTGAGTAGCGAGCATTAATATCACTTTATGAGTGAATACATTTTTAATAAGTTGTCTCATATTATCTTTGTTGGCGTACCCTTTGATATAATACTTATTGCTCAATTCAGTAAAATATATGACGTAATTGTAAACTCTTTGTACATGTGTAGAAGTGCTCATTAAAATAATTGCTGCAAAATTTTTGCAAACTTCCAAGCCCAAATCTTTAGACAAGTACATCGCAATTTTTCTTTTCGGAAATTTGCTATTCCGCTCCCTTTGATTTAAGGTTGACATTAAAATGTAATTAAATTTTTTAACGATTGCAATACAATTTCGCTTCAGCAGACATCTGTCTAACTCATTTTAAATGTATACCTTAACAATCTTTGCAATTACTAATTGCCTTTTTCCTTTGAGGAAAATACTTGTCGAATATAAAGCAAGTATATTTTTTAGCTTGAATATGACATTAATGATATGATTATCGATAACACTCTTACTTCGGTTGAAGAGTTGACTAATGTTACAAAACTGTATTTCACGAAACAAATCTGTATTAAAAGATAAGTACTCTCATGCAAAACTATTATTAAAGAATTAACATAAGAAACACTCGCACTACCAAATTGACAAGGAGATTGTAGGGATTTATAAAACGGCTAATTTAACAACAAATTGTTCTAGAGGTTTAAAACGATTTGTGGAGCAGATTACACCGGGGTATAATGAGACAAGTTTGGAAAACTGGGCATTACATAGTAAGTTAAATATTCTTGAATTATTTATTATTTACATGATTATTACTTTTATTCATAATTTAATCTAATTTTTGAACGGAACATTTTTAATTGTGTTGGATTCTTGGGCAAAAATACCGGAAGGAAATACCGAAGTGAGTATTTCCACAAATATTTCTTAAAAGTACAGTTGATACTTAAATTAGAAAGTTACGCAGTACTCTAGCATTTCGTCTTGCTTTACCTGTGCAAGTAATTTAAAAAAAATGATGGGGTGAAGTGAAGCTATAGGTCAAACAATATCTCGAGTATTGTAGAAAGATTCGATTTTCACAACGACTGTGCTGTAAAATGGTAAACATGTTATTTATTAACTATTCTCTTTTAATTTCTTTCAAGTCGGGAAAATAGATATTCTTATTCTCAGGAAGCATACATGCCTACTTATATACGTGCTACTCCTTATCTCGTAGGAATGTGCACTGGCCTATTGTTCAATATATTTCGAAAAAAGTCCTATAAAATCAACAAAGCTACTGTTATCGTTGGATGGATCATAGCCTTCTGTACTGGCTTTACCGTACTTTTCGCATCTAAGAAATTTCTTAATCCGGAGTACGACTTTAAGAAAGTTGAATCTGCTATTTATGTAAGTGGTCACAGGACTGCCTGACCTTTAGCCATTTCTTGGTTAATTTTGGCTTGTGGTATTGGATATGGTGGTTGGATCAACCAAATATGAAGTTGGAGACCATTCATACCTTTGGGTCGACTTACATTTGCCATTTATCTTGTGTCGATGCATGTTCAGTTTTTATTTCATTTACAGTATAGACAGCCGATTTACTTTAGTAATTATCATGTGGTTAACCTGTACTTTGCTCATTTAGTTATGTCATGTGTTGTAGCTTTGGTTTGTACATTGATTATTGAAGCGCCATTCATGCAATTGCTCAAGTTGGTAATGCCAACAGGTAAAAAAGGTGAAGAAAGAGACACGTGTTGATAATCATAACAAAAATCATCACAGTGAACAGAGTATGACTTAATTGATTTGAAGTGATCTAAAGAAATAATACAAGGCTAGTTGATATATTAATGTTAATTAAAGTATCGTTTTCCATTTCGTAATTGCCAAACGAATCGTTTTACATGCTTCAAGTTTTAATCTTGGCGTTTATTAATATATAGTTGTTTTTTAAATTGAGTTAGCTCATTTGAAATATATAAGGAAAAACGACATGCTTTGGTGTTGTAATGTATGTTTATTTGCAACGTCTTATAACAGTTTTCCATTGAATTTTGCAATTAAACACGCTTTTAAAAAACATAATATTTTTTTGACACCTAGACTTAATTTATGATAAATACTTATAGATAATTTTCGATGAATTGCTTAGTTTATAGTTTTTTTAAAAATTGTTTGCCCCAAAAATTGCCCAACGCTTGCAAATGGTATTTCCAGAATTATTTTGGAAGTAATCTTTTCGAATTTAATGCCAAAAGGTTTCAGAAAGTAGTCAATAATAAAGAGGTTATTTAAAAAATCAATCCATTTGGTTTGAAAGCTTTACAAAAAACACATAATTTGCGCATTATTCAAACATTTAAAATTTTGTATCAAATTCAATACCTAAGATGTATAAAGTATTAAGAAGTTTTCAATCTCATAAAAATGATACGGAACGAATAATTCATGTAGAGACGTTTGATCGTAATCCTGTAAACCAAACAAAATTTACATTTTCGAATGATGTTATCATACAGATTTGTAGAATACAATATCATAGCATGCAAGATCTCATGTAAAAAGCGAGTTTATGTCCTCTTTTAAGTACACATACTTTCATTTAATATGATAATTTGACTTAAAACAAGACGTTTTGGGGTTTCCCACGGAATATTTTTAATCGATTGCTAATTTCTGAGAAATTGTGTAAAATGACTGCAGTAAATGTTATTATATGCGATTTCGTCGCAGTCGACACTTGTTTTTATAGTAATTTCATTTATGTCTCTACTATAATTTAAATCTCAAAGTATAAATAGAATATTTTATAGATTGAAAATAAAAATACACGTGCAATGAATTAAACTTTATACGTTCTACAAAGGAATTGAATTACCTCTGAATTATGTATTTTATTTTTTAATAAGCTCAGTTTCTGACAGCAGACATGTATCATATATTTTCACATGTCATGTTCCTTTCGTTAGAACCACATTTACCTCTTTAACCCAGCTGCCTTCTTCCCAAGCTTTCTCTATTCAAATGTAATTCAAATTAAAGGTAATACGACATATTTTAAATGAACCAAAGATTATTTACCACAATATTTGTGAACTTTCCCAGTTAGACCTAGACTTGGTTAAATATTTATGTTTCCAAACTAATTCGATGAAAAACGACAACAAACTTGTAGTCGTACAAAATAAAAACAAGACAAAAATTCTTGCAACTCTACCGCTTATACTCAGTTTGGAAAATAGTTTTTCCTGTGTATTCACAACGTTTGTTGGCCCCTTGACCCTTATACGGTCCTGCACTCTTGCTGAGTACATAACTGATACATATTCTTCGTACCATCTTCCCCAAATTCCAGCTTCTACTAACTTCTGAAAAATCCCAGCCGACTGCTCACTTTTTGGTGGCAAGAATCCAAAATAAAAATGTCCTAAAGGAATTAACTCTTTACCAAGGTAACAAGCAAGGTCGTTTTTACTTTTCTTTTTCCAAGCATTGTTATTAATGCCCTTCAACGATTTTAAGTAGTCATTAATTTTCTCAGCTTCTTGTATCGCTTCCGGCCACTCAATGATCATAGCAAGTTCATGATCGTGTTGGTAGAAGAACGCGTCATGCATGCTTTTGAAAACAAGTTCTTTCCAGAAAGTTGCATTTTTCACCATGTCACAAAGCACTTCAAACTGATGATCAAGACGAATACCATTTACTCGCTGATAAGCTTGTTGCACACTATTCAAAGCCATTTCATTATAAAAGAATAAAGTGTAATTATATTTCCTTAAATCTAATATACTTGTCAGTGTATCATCTTCAGGTGGAACGATAACAAGACTAGTAATTTTCCCAAGATATATTTGTGTCACTATGTAACTCCCAAACATCCATAACACCACACTAAACTTAACTTCACGAGGTTCAGCTTCCAGCCGTGGAAAACCGTCACCTAGTAAAGTTGATAATGTAATTATCCACTTAGATTTTCCCAAGACCAAGGTAACAAGAATAGCTAAAAGAAACAAGCCTATCCAAGTTTGTACGTCAAATGGGCTTGAAAACTCTGAAAATAATAAGGGATTAGTAACTTTGGATTTAGGAACTTGACAATATAAAAAGTTGGCGTCCATTGGTTCCATTTGAATGAATTGAGGTAGTTTTTGCATTATTTGATTTTGTCCATAGTGTTTTCGGTAGGACTTCCATAACTGATATATTCTACGGTCAATTAAATCGTTGGTTTGAATTTGTGGAACTATTGAGGGCAAGTTTCTTGCTTGAACAGGTTTGTTAAGTAAGTCCGGATATTCTTGGATAGAGACCAAAGTTGAATTGAGCGCTAATGCTATTATGTTAGCAACCACAAAA
>JAQFXM010007725.1:0-11525 GCA_034693345.1 Entomobrya multifasciata
ACTTGCATGTATTTTCGGCCGAAAATTCGGCTTACTTGCACAACTTTTTTCGGTTTTTCGGCTTACTTGCATCTTCCAAGCAATGTGTTATCTGCAGACGTTAGAAAATGTTTTGTGACTTAAATAAAAGTTATGGTCGTAGTAATATTGAATTTGTTGAGTATTTCATCCAATATCAACGTTTTAAGTCCAAGACAAGGACAACTGATCGATACTAAACTGAATGGAGAACGATATTATTTGTATTTTCACAAACTTTGACCTGCTCTGACGTGATCAATTTCAAAAGATGCAAACAATATTTGCAGCTCAAGTATCAAACAAGTAAAATTTCTCATTCATGAACTAATTGTGACATTACCACATTTCATTCAGTGTAATGAATAGGAAGTAATGAATCGGCATAAATGTATGACTTTCGTCTGTAAATAAGTCTATTTTCGTTATATTCATGCACTGCTGACATTTATAAGAACCTCAAATGAATGTATACTATAGATAATATTATGATATACAGTTAAATGAGTACAGAAAATTATCGCTTTTAGTGTCTAATCAAGTCATTCACGACTGCGACTGCTTCCATGTCTTCTATATTTATGCTTAAAACTAATTTATGTTTGGCATTGGTTAAAATCTTTGAATTCATTTGGTCATCATGAAAGTAGGTCTAATTTTCGAAGGTCAAAAATTTTCATACAATCGCGATACACAACAAACGTGTTGTCAATTTTCTTCATTGAGATTTCCATTTCACTTACTCCCACGCAAAAAAACACAGACCGATTAGAATGTGACAAGAATTAATTTTCGAAGTAACTTTTTTAAACGCATCTTTTGTTTGAAAATTCAAGTTTTATTAAGGTAGCTAATTAGCTATGTAATATAGAACGTGCGTGTAGACAAACCCTTGAAACCCTCATGCAACTTATCATTTAAATCACTCGCAATGTTCAGTGTTCATTATATTTCTTCCTTATTCATAATAAATTGTTTGCCAAATTATAAAGCATTCCATCATCAAATTGAAATCACAAAACTTTATGTGTGTACATATAATATTATTGGGTTGGCGATCTGGACCATTGGAAAAACTTGTTTTTACCTTTTTCTGTAATTTTATGCAATGTACCCAACCAAAGAGACGATTTCACAGTCTGACAACAACAGCCTAAATGAACAGCAATAAGGGAATGACGATGAGATGAGGTCTTTAACCTTGCCCATTTTGATAATAATAAGATATAAAAGCTCCCGTATATTATCAAAGTATATTTAAAAATATTACACTTTTTAAAAGGCTCTTCTGAAAAATCAAGAATCAGCAGGTCCTCACTTGTTTCCGCACCGGATCGACATCATTTCATTGCAGCCACAGATAATAATGCTATCGAGGACGTTTTTTGGCAACCAATTTTATAAAATTGTCCCATTAATCGTAGGCTCTCTGCTGAACAAATAGTTAAACGGATATCCCATATTATTTTCAATCTCAGTTTGCTGGTTTGGCTATCTCGTTATGCCTATAGGTTCATTAGGGACTTGAATTGTGGTCGCTTTAAACCCTGTTTATATGCACATTTGCTCTCGTAAGTATACCTTTTGTCAAAAGTTTTATTAGAGTTAGGACTGAAGCAAAGCTGAATTAAATGTGTAAAAGATTTTTAGTAATACATTGTGGCATTTTTATCATTTATTGCAGCGTAGTCAAAAAGTCTGTATGTATGTTCAAATATAATTTAAATCCTTCGTAAATCCTCTTATTGAGATGATTGCCACTTGCCACTATGTAATTTACATATTTTTTGTGTGTACGAAAAATATACAAATTAATTTGAAATAACTCGCGACAATGCTATTACTCGGGAAAGCTTTTCATCACTTTTCTCTGATGAATCCATTTTTTACTGCGAATTTTATTCAAAAGACATTTTATTAATTTTATTGATTGTTTATCGAAGAAACATTGTTTGGGGAGCCTAGTTCATTACTCGTTGATTAGGAGGCAAACTGTGAACGAAAATCAAAATATTTAGCATACATATCATCATATTGACCGCTGTAGGCGCCATTACATTCACTATTGTCCCCATGTAACCACAGGACGCAGCATGATCTCCTTGCAAAAGTGACAGAGACTTATAAAGCTCTGCGCGATGCATTGCTTAGAGCAATAAATCATGAAAAACGCCAGTAAATAATGGTGATTTCCTTCTCTGCTAGAGGTGCTTATACATGATAATGATAAGCGTACAATATCATACTGATTTCATCCCGAACTTATTAGATGGAAAAGAGCGATTTAGAAGTGGTTTTGTAAGATGCGTTGCACGGATATGGATAAGTTGCATGTAACGGTGCTATTTTATTTCTATAAGTTGGGTGTGCTAAACGAGATTGGAAATATATTTTATATTTCTATTGGTGTGTTATGAATAAATACAAACAAAAATTCTTAGTACATAAATCTTCTAGCAATTTATTTTTCTTTATTTATAAAAGTTGATACTCACAGTTTTTGGGCTATACATATTTTTGAGATATATGTATGCCGTTGGATTTAAAAAAGAGTTGGCCGACTTATCAGTAGTTTGTAGATATGTTACACTGTGCAAATGTTCAGGGGTTCCATATAAAGCATCGTAGGAATGTAAAATGAGTACAATCGTTTATTTGGGAAAAATTTATTAAGAGGATGCTTCCAATCTAAGTTTGCGAAGACTCCTGACTGTATTTAAATACATGTTAACCCTACCACCCACCAATCGAGTGCATGTTAGTTTCGTGATTTTAAGCAATGACATGGCATTAAAATTGAAAATGTAATGAAAAGTCGCGACTCGTTATTTAATTGCTCGTTTAATGATGCATTACACTTCTGATTAGGATTAGCCGTTTTTGTCTAGCGAGGGTCTTTGACCTGGTGAAAACATTTTTCCATTTACTTCCATGTTATTTCCCAATTGAAAAGCCCCTCGCTAGACAAAAACTACTAATCCTAATCAGAAGTGTAATGCATCATTAAACGCGCAATTAAATAACGAGTCGCGACTTTTCATTATATTTTTAATTTTAACGCAATGTCACTGAGTGAAAGCATGAAAGTAAAATCAGTGTTTTGGAACAGTTTTTTCCCGTATCCTGTACGTGTATAGTGACGACGACCCCTTTTGGCCAAATCACCATCCCCTTAAGAAGATATTAAGAAGTTATTTAGCATATATTATACAATTACCCAATATACAATAGATTTCTAATCTTCGATGGTATTTTGTACATGCGGGAGAGATTTCATATTATGTTAGGCCATTAAATTCATAAAGTGGTGTTATGAAGCTGTAAATATACAAAAAATACACAGAAAAGATGATAGTATGGCATATAGTTTAAAATTTCTGGATTTTCCAGGAACATTGAGTGAACAAGGGTTTCCGGTTTTAATCTTCACAACAACCAACTGTCTTGCAGTCGAGTCACGAGTCGGAGTCACATGACCCAATACTGTACTTATATGAAGCTTTACTAATACAAAGAAGCGTAGTGTGTGTCTGTGCATGATTGCATGCTACATATAAAACTACATGGCTTACCTGTTCAATATGAATTTAATAACACAGGCACAAATAATCGGATTCAGTGGTACTAGTCTCAGTTTCCCTCTCTAACATTTAATTACTTCCTTTCAAGGTTGTCCGTTACAATATTTTTCTGGTTCGTTTCCTGCTAGATTTCGTTCGATGAAATGAAGATATGAGTAAAAGTGAATGAATGAATGAATAGTCTTATCTATTTCATGAGATCTTCACCACATAATAAGAAAACGGTTTAAGATAAAATCTTGAAATGAAACTCAATGTCGGGTACAATTCAATATGATTGACTTTATTTAGGAAACGGTGAGAGGGTAACAGTATTTTTGTAATTGTCAGCATCACAATCAATCTACACAACTATAACAATTTTGAAATCACGCAGTGCATAATATTTACTTTTCTTCTACAAATTTGCAAAATGTAGTTTAAATCTACACATTAAAATTGTTCTAAATACAAAAATTTGGTAGAAATAGATACACAAAATTGTATGCCTTATGAATAACATTTTTATATTTAAAATGTTGGAAATGATTTAAACGTGGCTAGCACTAAAATATGGCTGGCTTTTATTCGTAGTCCTGAGTCGGATTTCATGACAAGGCCACGTGGGTAGTCTAGTTTGTATTTTTTCCTTCTTATTTTTAGCAAACCAATAGATCACGTTAAATGTTATGTTTGATAGTTCAACAACTCATGGCAGCTTGCTGGCAAATTAATTTAATTACATATATTTTATGCTTTATGTGTGTGCACCTTTGAAATATAAAAGATTTACAATTTGGACAAGAATAAAAGCCTGCGTTTTTTATGTAATACTGACCACTTGTCTTGATACTTTTCTTTTGAATTGTAACTTTCGAATGTTTTCGTGTGGAATACCGTTGAGGTCATTTGTACAAAAAACCAATATTCACATTTTTACTTCATATTAAGAATTCCAATAACAAACTAAATTCTGAGAATGTTTTCGCCTTAATGAAAGTTTGATGTGGGAATGGTCAAACGGATATTAGGCGAAAAGTATGATGATTACACATCAAACTTTTCAGCCAAACTTATTCTTCTGAAGTTACGGAACTTGCTCGACGATTTGTTTGGGGACGAATAGAGCACGTCATAAAGATCATTGATCCTACAATTGTCATTCCCAGGGCGTTTAGGATAATTGCCTCTTCATTTTCTATACGATAGTTATCTCTTCAGGAAACAAAATAGAATTTATTAATGAAATTTAATTGGGTGCAAAAAAAGAACATGAATGTCTGAATGTGTGAACATAAAAAATGTGCAGTCAAATAAGCAACGAATATTATGACTACATGTTAAACACAACATGAATATAATAAAATAAAAAACACAAGAATTGTATCTAAACAGTCATACATATTTAACGTTTTATTAAGTGAAACATAAACGGTTATGTATATATATTCAAACTAAAAATACAACCAAGAATAAAATAATGATAATTATTCTATCAATTAACTAAGATAATTATTATGAATTAAACTAAAAGCGGAAATATCAACATATTTAAATTTTTAGGTTAAATTTTTTGCTACTAATACGTGGGAACGAAAAAACACGAAATATAATATATATTTTTGATTTTCACTTTTTTCACTCATCAAACTACATACACGACAGAGGAATACATTCTGTATATTCGGGATTCTAGCTGCTTTCATTCTTCATTTTAATAGAATCATTATATTTGAATATTTTTGTAAGTGTAAAATGTTTGCTACATAGAAAATACATACTGTATTTAAAGTAAATTTATCAAACTATTAACCATAAATTGTCCAAAGATCAAATCTCATTCGTTTCACAGATTAAAGGCATAAAATACTTTCCAAATATTTTTTCTTCTTCTTTTCAAGTACCTACCCTACTAGTAAAAAATTGTTCAAATATAAAACTAGAGAACAACAAACGGCAAATTCACAACAAAAGTAAACTGCTTTTCTAAAGATAATTACTTGCAATGCAGTAAATCCTATACCAGTGCATCATCTAATTATGCACTTATCAAAAATTATTTGTCATTTGAAATGGCTTCCTAAATCGGAAAGGCTAGTAAATCTGTACAGTTTTTGTGTGGACACAGATCATTTATAAGGTTCTTCATAGGTCTGTGTGGTAGGGCATTCTCATCGGCGTCTTATTTCTGATGGAGGGAACACTGAGGGTGAAAGTAATGGAAATAGCTGCTGCAGCAATCACTACTCCAATAACATTAATGATGATAGCCTCGGTACTTCCCCATTGACTGTATAAAGGTCCCCTAGTTAATTGTAAATTTATCACAAAAACACAAAACAAAAAGAAAATAACAAAAAATTACAAAATAAAATATGCAAAGCAAAATCTTTCAAAATAAAATTGGTGACGAATATTTCATATTATAATTGCAACGGTATAATGCTCATTGCATTAAGATTAATGAATAAAACGTACTTGAGTTCGAAAAGTGCCTTTTCCGTTAAACCTGTCACCGCAGTGGCAGCAGCCATTACGAAAGTGATGAGGCCAAACGTTGCATGAGTTGGAACAAGAGATGCTCTGCAAGCTGCTGTAGCACCTTCACAACAGAGTAGGATAAGGAAACTGAAGAAACCAATGACAAACTGCAAACGTTTAAAAAAAATCAGTTAGTTCCAGCAAAAATCATTATATGTAAAACTTCAGAAAATATATTTTGAAAATCAAATACTCACCTGAATAGCAAAAAGACCCATAGTTGTCAGACCCAGCCATGAGTGAAGTGAGTAGAAATTTGGAATTTTAGGGTTTGCCAATTCATGGGAGTCCCATACTGTAAGGAAGCCAATAGCAATGCAAGCGATGGAAAATGCATGGAATATCGTATGAAGAAGCTTCACGTAGATTTTCCTGCAGCATGTCATCATGCGGTAGAAAAGCATGGCTGAAATATTGTATAATTAATTTTAATTAATATACACAGATACATTTTATAGTTTAGGGTTGAATAAAGATCATGGAAGGTTTATGAACGTACAAAATCCAGAGAAAAAGATGAAACCAGCAACCATCAAGGTTGGATGCCAGTTGAACTCCTTTGTAGGATTTTCCTGTGAGGGCATTGAAAAACATAGTTGCATAAAATTTATCTAAACTATAAAACCCAATAAATAAAATTGAATCCAATTTGTAATACGTACCTGCCAAGCATATCCCCCACGGTACATGAAAACCCAGAAAAGGACGAGAACCAAGGATGCCACCAGAAATATACTGGTGAGGATCATGGAAAACGCCATACCAACTTTGGCTCCCATACTGGCACCGTCTTTGCCTCTGGAAAATTTAAAAAAACACAAAATTAATATGATTTATTTTCTCAAGATGACTTACACATGACACATGCTAAAAAGAACACATAAAAAGTTTTCAATGAATCTGCACACTTTCAAGGGGGTGGGGGGAAATCGCTAATAAGATCCTTTTAAAACTTAATTTCAGTTGCAACAAATTTAAACAGGCGGTTCTAAAAATTGGAGTAATTTGTTGATTCTATTTTTTAATAGATTTTTCGATACGAATAGTCCATAACTCTTTTGTGCAATTGGCACGCAAGGAGGGTTTCCGAATTGAAATGATTTTCCAAATGTGTACTAGTTTGTAGTTGCGTGTTCATATCACCACACTAAAAACTATCATTAAACGGATATAACAACGTGATACAGTTTAGTTAGGTGCATTCAAATTCGTCTCGTCTCGCCGTTTGACGTCATTTGATGATGTACCCAAAGTGCTACTGCAAAAGTTTCTGTAAATATGTTGTGCATTTAACTATCGCTGCTTAATAGATTTCAATAGACATAACAATTTTCCGAGATTTAGAAAAAGATTTGTAGAAGTAAGCAACTAAACCGAATTTTCAAAACATAAGTAGTAATGAGTCAATAAATTTATTATAAAATAGTGCAATTAAATTCTTGTTTATCATAAACTTACGAAGTCATTGCGTTTATATCTTATATGAAAAAGTAATGCCTAGAATTTTCCTTGTCTTCGATAGTTTTTATCAAATAATCAAGAAAACTGGATAATCACATATACAGATATGAAAATATGAAATGAAAGTGAAAGCGAAAACTGCTTCACTATCCGAAAAATGAGGACTTCAACCATCCAGATGTCATCAACCTTGCACTTTTATCCAGACATGTTTATTGCATCAAAATATACACTTAAGATTGAAGAACTACATACTTGAATCAACTAGTGAGTAGTACCTTCTTGACATATATTTTAGATAATATGCATAATAATTGAAGAACCAACTAAAGTTTCATAGCTAGTTTTTGGAGAATACACGAAAATATTGGTATAATTATTTAGAAAGCTATGCACAACTACATACTTGTAAACTGGAAGTATTATATTTTTTATCTATGCGAATGGATGCCATGTCATATAATCATTTTTGTTTAAACTCGTCTAACAAATAATAACTGAAAAAGTATTCTGGAGACATGACTCATAAAAAAATTCCATACATTACATATGGATAGTACAAAAAGGAATTCAAAAGCAGTTCTAACCAACGTAGGGAATATGGATTTGTGTAAAATTGACTTGCTTATGCTTTAAAAGTTTTTTTTATCTAAACTACACAAAAAAGTTTCTAAATATTATTAAGTACAAGGAAGAAGTAAACAAAGTTTTTATTCCCTGAGGAGAGCTGTTGTTATTTTGTATGGACAACAAGAAGGGAATGAACTACAATCAAATATTTTTGTTGAAGTATGTTTTCCTAATAAATACCCATTCGCAAAAATGTAGACATGACATAGCTTCTTCTTATTAACACAATGTGAAAAAATTATAAAAAATCGATTTTTTTGCCGTGCAATTTAATTTTGTCCATCATTTTTTAAAGCTAATACACTCACTCATAGTTTTAATTTACTTGTTTAGCTTTTCTAGTCATCACAAAGGAGGTAGGAGGTTTTGTTTGACTTAACTTTTGTAAATCTACTTGAGTTCCTTAAGTCCAAAATACACGAAAAACAGACAAAGCTGTTTATATGATGACGATGACGCAGTGAGGTACTACAACTTTACTAACTATAGTAAAGGATTTTCATTTGAGATGGCTATGATGACGGGACTGAGTCGGGACCTGTTTCGATATTTAATGCAAATATCTTCTTCACATGACATGCCACCGTGGATTAATGATAAACATACACACAATGCAAAGAAAATGTGATCGTGAATTTGTGAATAGGAAAAGGCTTGAGTTCAATGAACCGCAAAACTTTGTGGTAAATCTAAACACTCATTAAATTATTCGTATGACTATTTCGTGGAGACTAGTGTGAAGAATACTCTATTGAACCAAAAGAAAACATCTTCACCACAGGGAATGAGCTATTCAACAGACCTACATAAACATATTTAATATTGGACCTACAAAATTGTACATTGTATTGGGATTTTATAGCGTGGCTTTGTTCCCTTCTTCATGATATTGGAATTGGAAAGGAATATTACAGAGCTTTATTGTTGTTTTCCCATTTCCTCATGCAATCCACATTGAGCATTGGGTGAAAATGGAGTTTTATGCAAAAAGTACTCTTCAGCTAGCACATAGTACTAATACTAATATTGGAACTAGTAAAGAAATTCCATTACGACACAATGATTACCTCAAAGTGGACTACGGACTTGGGAAGAGAAGTGGAATCCTAGTGCATACACAGATAATAATATGGTCTTTTATTTGCCTGTTTTCATACTCGATTTGATCCAAATTACATTCGTATTCAAGGAGCAGGAAGTGAGTTTCTCACTTTCAAGAGGGAAGCCTATAAGCGCGTTGTGGCGTCATCAACTTCTATTCTCTCCCCATTCCATCCTTTCTATCCATTCATTTTCTCTTTCTCTTTTGTCCTATCTCTTGTGACAAGACGCTTTTGTTTTTATTTCTCTCTATACTCCTACATTATTATTCTATTGTAAGTAGAGTATTTGTCAAAACTTTTGACCTGACAATATTATGTCAGCTTTTGTCAGAAACAGCTTTTTATGATTCCTGATACTTTATTTTCGTCTACAGACAGCAGCAGTGCAATGAAAAACGCAAGATATATCATATGCCTTTCTACATAAACTTTTCTTTACAGAGAGAGCATTTCACACAGCTTCTACTCTAATCCTGGACAAGTTGTTTCGGTGTGATAACAAAAAAAAACTGGTCGAACTACTGACTACTCCCACTAGACAAACTTACAAACATGTAAATTGTATGAACTTTTAGTTCTAGAAACGTGGACATCAGATATACATTTATGCCGTACATATCTCATCAGGACAACAAGTAGAAAGGCGAGGGCAGATATCACCCAAAAACCAGAGAGAAGTAAAAGTATGGGAAAATGTTTATGACAATTGCTTTTATTATATAAACATGCACTTAAAAAGGAGATGACAGAATTTCGAGCAAATATTGTACTGCCAACATACATATTTTTACATGCATATATATGTACATTGTACATATATATCTTCTTCAATTCAGGAAATGATTTCCTCGTGAAACATGCGTCGTCAAGTTTGTCGTTTCTTTCAGCTATTCCCAATTCGGTAGCAAACTGTGTGGCATTTTTCTTATCATCGCTTTCACAAGCATACTTTTTACATATAACCTGCGTGTTTCTTTGAAGCTTTCAATAATGTATTTTCCTGATTGATGAAATGTAAGTGGAAGTTGGAAGTAGCTTTTTTGGGGGTAACTACGTCAAACACTTTTATTTTGCTCCATTTCCGATGCGATTGAAAGACATTTTCTAATCATGATTCAAGGACAAACTTTGAGGTTATGTCTGTTCAATAAATTAAGTATGGTTAAGGTATATAGAACACCGACAGTGAGTCTGAAATTTGATGTTCTTGTTCGTATTTTAATGACTCATGAAAGACTGTAAACCACAAAAAAAAAGCTCTTTATTCTAGACTTTGTTCAACTAACACACAAATTATTAATCTCTTTGCAAAGCTGGTTTAAGGATACCTACGTGCGAAATTAACAAAAATTATTATGAATCTTACATGAAAGAAGTATAGTTGTACTTTAAGTTGAGCTAGATGCCACTGAAAGCCTCGAAAATCTCCCAAAAAGTTTCCTTACTTTATTCACGCGGAAGAAAAATAGTCAGGTCCCAACACTCCAAAAAGATGCGGAGTATATGAATATTATTTCCAAATCAGTATAAAAAATAATTAGGTAATCATGTATAACTAGCAAAAAATTAACTTGCTATATTACATATTATGTTATATGAATGTATAACATTCAATTATTCAACTTTTTTACATGATAAAGTAAATAGCCACTAGGACACCTTAAACACCAACAACACTCTCATCATTACTATTTTTCATTTGCTGACCCGAGACGAACAATTGTAGTGGCAATTGGTTACTACACTCGTCGTAATAATAACTGTAATGTTTTTCTTGTGACAACGAAATGTAGGAATCGTATACAGACATGATTGAGGATAACAGGCCAGTCCATGTCCTAATGGACACTTTTGAAAGCTCTCGTGTGTGTGATACGATATAAAATGGACAAATCAAAACTTTATTGCCATGTTATATAGGATCAAATGAGTATATGAGTGTCTCTCTCTCTCTATTTTTCGTCTTTGTTGCTTTCCAAGCTGTGATTCACTCGCTGAGAGAGTAATAGCAACAGAGAGCGGAGCACAATAACATGAAACTTTTTTAGAGTGATTTGTAGATTGGAGGAAGGACGAAGCTAATTATGATGAATCTACTATTGCAACTGGGTCGGTATAATAGAGTCGACTTGTTGTTAGTGCACAGGGTTATTAGACGATTTTTACTTGTAGAATTTTATTAGTCGACCTAAAAATTATTGTCGAAATTATA
>JAQFXM010007726.1:0-11525 GCA_034693345.1 Entomobrya multifasciata
TGTCTCTACATTACATGTCATGCTTCATCTTCGTCTTTTCTTCATGTCTTGACATGACTTGTTATCAATACAAAAATGTGTAAAAATACAAACTAAAATCAAGAACATCTCTTGAATTAAAATTCTAACTGTAAATTAGAAACTTTCACCTAACTAGTGACAGATTACAATTTGGCATGAATCTCTTCAAAAAAGCATTTCCTTCAAAATCTTTGTAGTTGCCAAATCATACAAACCTTCCAACTCTTTGTACACCTGTTTGGCAACTTTTTGATAGGTGAACATCTCAGTAATCATCAGCTCCCCGTACAAGTACACACCCATCGAAATATTATTCCTCAGAAAATTTTCAACAATATTCAACCTGAACTTGTCTCTAAAAATGATAATCAACTCACACCATCGATGCTGTAAATCCGCATTGGTCTTCAAATTAAACTGCATGTTGTTCTCCTTAAATGCCTTGCAATGAACCAAATATCGGAAGTAAACTGTCTCCAACTTTTTCTTGGTAACCTTTGCCCTGTTCCCTGTCTCATCGTTGTTGCATAAGTTGATCATAAGGCCCATAAACAAGAGCAGTTCAGCATTTGACATTTTGTCAAGAACTTGCGAGTTGACATACTCTGGATTATCTCGCATCATTTTTTCCAAGACAAGTCGCACATGTTTCAGAGGTTCAATGGCCTTGGCAAAAAGTGGTGGTACTTCGCCATTGGCACCACCATCATCCTTCAGTAAATCAAGCGCATCATAAGGCGCAGGGAGTTTATTGGAGTGAAGCCACTCATCTTTCAACTTTTTCATAAAGTTTCCATCAAACTGCATCGCAGCTAAGGCCTCTCTAAATTTTGAGCAATAATACTCCAAAAACATTTCACCCGTGACCAGTTGTCCGTGATAACGCCACACATATTCCTTAAGAAACTTCAGAAATTCCTGAGGTCCCACAAAATAAGCCAAATGCCACAGGAGAAGATAACCTTTGTAGTAGTGAATATGCATAAACTGCTTAATTGGGACCAGACCATTGGCAGCCACTCCACCCCCAGATTTTCTTCCGTTTGAAGAATTGGCAGAAGAAGACGGCGAAATCACTTGCAATACGCCTTGAGTATTTTGAATCTCAAATTTCAGCGAAGCAAACCGCATAAGGATTCTCAAACTTTGCTCCTTTTCAATTTCCTCTGATGACTTATCAGGGAAATAGCAGTGGTAAGCTGTTGGATAGATAACATCTTCACAATAAGTAGCAAATCCTTCACTGAGCCATTCTTCAGTCCAATCCAAACTTCCAATTAGTAAACCAAACCAATTGTGGCAAATTTCATGGGGAATTCTGGCAACATATTGAGGCTCATTGTCATCACTTCCATAAAGGTTTGTGGAAGACAGGAATATCATGGATGGGCTAGTGAGACCCTCATGAGGATAAGACTTTGGCACAACGACGATATCCAATCGTGAGAATGGATGGGGTCCAAAATTTGAATGACATGTGGCGACGGATGACTCCACCACTTTTCCAAACTTGGGCAAGTTGATTAATGGCAGTGTAGAACGGTCCAAGGAGAAAAGGCGAACTGGAACACTTGTTTGAAATGCTTTCAAAGTGTCTCCAAATCGACAGGGGTACTTTTCATGATTCTGGCAGGAATTCTGGAGTTCCTCGCCTTTGGGAAACTTAGGCTGATTCCCATCTTCACCGCAACGTACATTGTGTTCAATGCAAAACTGACCGATAATCATGGCAAAAGTTGACATTGGTAATGGTACACTGCAGCAGAAGTAATGAACTGGTTTCCCCATGTTCCCCTCACCGATAATTTCACCATGTTCATCTGAGGTCAGCAAGGGAGTATACCCCTTTTCGCATTCCATGAGAACTTCCCAAGTAGCCATTGCAGTGGGATGTTCCTGACATGGGAACAAGCCACGGTTGTTAACTGCAGGTGCTGGTGTATAACAACATTTTGACGATGGTGGCGCTGTTGAGTACTTGTAACCTTCACAGGGTCGCCAATGAATTGAAGGAGAACCTTCCAGGGTTTCGTAATCAATTCTGATAATACTCGGCAGATTAGCCTCCACTTCTTCAAAACCGGAAATCGATAATGACCACTTTTCCTGCTTGAACTGCAGTTGTCGCGATGAAAAGTCCCCGACATCTGACGCTGACCAGTTTGTCTTGTAGAAGTATTTTCTGCATCCGCTTCCACCATTGAACTCTGACAATTTGGAAACAACGTCATACTCACTTTGCTTCTTATGCAAAACAACATTGTTAACTTTGAGGAAACATTGGTCCAAAATGATTTCTCTTTTGGAGGTGACAATGCCAGCGGACTGCTCTGGCTTCACCCATTCCAGGAATAGAAACACAGTTCCAGTCATCTTCTTATTGGAAAAGTCTGGGGACAGTTTCATGAAATAATGATGCACCCGTACAGCTTCAATGTTGGCAAGCAAAGGCAAGTCCTTTTCAGTGATGACTTCATCTGCAGTCGGAAAATGCTGTTGGGGTGGCGTTGGCAGAGAAGTTGAAGCTGAAGCCCCTGCACCTACAGCGTCATGGCGTTTAACGACCTTCGTTGGTGGAGGTTCCATTTTTCATCCGTTAACTCTCAACCTATTTTAACATACATTCAAAAGATATATGAATCCAATTAGTTCAATAAAAGTAAAAAAATAAAATTCACACATTGAAAAAAGATGAATGTCAACTAATTATAATACTAACCTGGCAGTTGGCAGTGATGATTATAGCGGGTAAAACTGGTAATTAGTAAATTAGATCTAATGCTTTGTCTTTTTGTAACGTACAATTTCTGATTGAATCGGAATCGGAACTACTCGGATTGAAGATTGACAAAGAAAATGCTCTGACTAAAATGCACGAATGCTTTGGCCATGCATTGGCCACCTGTGCCTATTCTCTACTGACTTGACTGACTGACACGAGTACGAGTCAACAGATACAAAAAAAATAGCAAATCAAAACAAAAACAATCTGAACACAATGCACATACCCACATATAAAAAGTATACTATAAAAAATTCTCAAAGTGCCCCGTTTTCAGTGCGGTAAGCCAGGACATGTCTATTCTTAAAGCACATGAATGAACAGTTGTGTGCATTTGGTGCTTGGATTGGAGATGTGTACAAAGCACGTGTGCGTGCATTCATTGTTGTTTTTCTGATTTTCTTCATTGTTGTGAATTCATTTAATTGTTGAGATAAGCGTAATGATAAGGCTTTTGATAAGCCTTGATAGTTTAGTTGTGTTAAGTTGAGATGTGGTTTTGATTTGACAGACAGAGAATCGGTGGAAGGAAAAGTGTTTAGTTAGATAGGTTAGGTGTAGGTTTTTATTTGATTGAATAAGTTTTTATTATTTCACTTTTAAAATGAGTTTAACAAGGCCTGAAAGTGTTTTTAAGGCTTCAAGGAAGAGTGGTGGTGGGGGTGTGAATCCCAAGTTTAAGGATAAGGAATTGTGGGAAACTATGCCGGAAGTTCCAGTGTTTACAAACTTGTCCAAGGAGTATGGTCGTGTGCCAAAGTATCCAGAGCCGGTAAGATTTTTATTGAGAATTTGGATTTAATTAACTGTTTATATCTGCTTTAAATAATGTGATTGAATACTAAGATTAAGTACTTTTGAATGTTTGTAGTCTTTGGAGAGCTTGGGAGCACCGCATATTGAATCTTTCGACTGGGCCATGGACGAAGGTTTCAAAATTGCTATAAAGGAGATGTCACCCTTTAAATTTGAAGCGCCTAATGGAGACAGATTGGAATTTAGAATAGTGGTAATTTATTGTCATTTTGAAGTATAAATTTTCATGTTATTTAACTTGTTTGATAATAAAGTATGTAATTTTATTGCTTTAGGACGCCAGACTGTGCAAACCTGCTGTTCCTGCTGGTACGGTAGGTGCCAAGGATGCTCGAATTTATCCCACTGAATGTCGACAGAGGTATACCACGTACAAAGGGGCTGTAAGGGTTACACTCAGTTGGTGGATAAATGGTATTCAGCAGACGTCAGTAGAAAAGGATATAGGAGAGATTCCAGTAATGTTGAGGTCCAAGTTCTGTAATTTACATGGCCTCTCCCCCAAGGGGCTTGTCGAGAAAGGAGAACATGAGTCCGAGTGGGGCGGCTACTTTATAGTTAAGGGTCACGAGAAACTAATCCGAATGTTGATGATGACACGAGGTAACTATCCTCTTTTTATTATTCGTCCATCGTGGGAAGCTCGAGGAAAACAGTTTTCGGACAAGGGTGTCCTGGTTCGTTGTGTAGGGAAGGATCGGAGTCACTGTGTAAGTTAATTAATTTTAAAGCAGAAATAGTAAAATGGAAGAGTACATTGAAATCACAGAATTCAGTTTAATATATTTGGCTTATCCTTCCAGAATAATGTGCTTCACTATTTGACTGATGGCACGGTAAAAATGATGTTCAATTTTCGCAAGGAACTCTTTTTCGTCCCAATTATGATGATCCTCAAGGCGTTGCTGGATGTCACAGATGAATACATTTACAACAAGTGTATAGCCGGATATGAAGATGATCTTTTCATGAAAAGTTGTATAACTGACATGTTAAGAGAATTACATCAAATGGGAGTGCATTCTCATTATCAAGCAAAGACACACGTTGGATCCAAATTTCATCAGAGAGTGTCCTATCTTATTGGACCATGGGGCACAGATGTTGAGATTTTTGAATATTTGACAAAGTATGTCGCAATCATTTCTTCATTTCCTTTAAATATAGTAATAACACTGGGCTTAAAATTATATTGATGTGTAAAATTTCTGTTTTAAAAGGCACTGTATTTGTATCCATTGTCCTACTCCCCTGGAAAAGTTCAACTTTCTTGTGTTCTGCCTTCAAAAATTATATCAGGGAGTTCAAGACCGCGCCGCACCTGAAAGCCCTGATCATGTAATGCTACAAGAAGTTCTACTGGGAGGACATTTGTATTTGCAGTTGTTAAAAGAGAGGTTTTTCGGATGGATGCTCAATATACAAATTCTGGCTGCAAACAAGTTTAAAAAAGATCCGGATTGTAAGACCTTGACACAAGGTGAGTTAACTACTTAACCTGTTATATTCAAAGTAACGATATCTTATTATTAATATTAACTTAATGATATCTTTTGATTTATTTGGGAATTATTAGTGGACTTGACTAATATTATCACCAAAACTGGCACTCTTGATCGCCCCTTTGAAACCTTCATCGCCACCGGAAATGTACCTGTCAATACAGGTCAAGGTCTCCCCCAAACTACTGGCCTTACTATCATCGTGGAAAACCTGAACAGACATCGATACCTTGCCCATTTCCGGTCTGTTCATCGTGGAGCTTTCTTCATGGAGTTGAGAACAACTGAAGCCCGACAACTGCAACCTGATGCTTGGGGCTTCATTTGTCCTGTCCACACTCCAGACGGTGCGCCATGTGGTCTACTAAATCATTTAAGTGCATTCTGCAAAGTTGTAACTGAAGAACAAGATTCCAGTGAAATTCCGGAAGTAATGGTTAGTCTGGGAATGATTCCGATTGGAGAAACCTGTCCGTTCCCCATCAAAAGCTGCTACGTTGTACTTCTCGATGGTATTGTCATAGGCCATTTGCCAATGGACAATGCTCAAAAAGTGTGTGACCTTATGCGTTTAATGAAAATTGAAGGAAATAAGATTCCAAAGTATACGGAAATTGTTTTGGTGCCTAAAAGACCGAAGGGCCAATTTCCTGGAATTTACTTGTACACAAGCTTAGCCAGAATGATGCGTCCTGTAATAAATCTCAGGGCAAACAAAGTAGAATACATTGGCACAATGGAACAACTTTACATGGATATTTGTATAGTGCCTGGAGAAGCTTATCCAGGAATCACAACACATCAGGAAGTTAATGAAAGGAGTTTTATGAGTCATTTGGCTTCGTTGATACCAATGCCAGATAATAATCAGAGTCCGAGAAACATGTACCAGTGTCAGATGGGGAAGCAGACTATGGGAACACCTTACATGACATATCAGAGATTTACGGAGAATAAGCTGTATAGACTGTATTTTCCGGGAACACCGTTTTTTAGACCGGTGCATTATGACTACTTAAAGTTGGATGATTATCCGTCTGGAACTAATGCAATTGTTGCTGTAATTTCTTACACCGGATATGACATGGAGGATGCTATGATTATCAGTAAATCTTCGTTTGAGAGAGGATTTGGACATGGAGTGGTCTACAAGTCAGATCACATAGACCTGAAAATATTACTGAAGAATGCTGCTACGCAGAGTATATTTATGAGGGATCCAAGAGATGATAAATTGCAATCTAAATTGGATGCGGATGGATTACCTCACGTGGGAATATGGCTGGAGAAGAATGATCCATACTTTTGGTAAATATGCTGAAAGAGAAAATAAATGTAATGGATTTTGTTTTTGATTGGCTATGTTACTGATTTCCTGTATTTTTTGTTTTCTAGCTACTTCAACGCGGAAGAAGGAAAATTTGTTACTAAAAGGTTTGCTGGAATGGAACGTGTGTACGTAGATGGTGTAAAGCTGAAAGGCAATGATACTGGAACGATGGAAAAGTCAAGTGTGGTGATTACGATGAGGGTTCCGGTGAGTGACAGCAAATATTTTAATGTATTGTTTTGGTTAATTTTTGAATGGATTGGGAAATTTAGATTAAATTAATCTTCATTTTATTTGTGTTTAGAAAAATGCAAAAATTGGCGACAAATTCGCCTCCCGCGCCGGTCAAAAGGGTATCTGCAGTTACCTCTGGCCTCAAGAAGATCTTCCCTTTACCGAATCTGGTCTTACCCCCGACATCGTCTTTAATCCCCACGGCTTCCCCTCCCGTATGACAATAGCTATGATGATTGAAATCATGGCTGGAAAATCCGGTTCTATTCATGGCTTAGTTCACGACGCCACTCCATTCCGTTTTAATGAAGACGATACCGCAGTAGAATACTTTGGAACGTTATTAGAAAAGGGTGGCTACAACTATTTCGGCACTGAACGCATGTACTCGGGTTCGGATGGTAGGGAACTCACTGCAGACATATTTTTTGGTATTGTTCACTACCAACGCTTGCGTCACATGGTAAGCGAAAAATGGCAGGTCAGAGCTACAGGGCCCCTAGATGCAGTAACTCATCAGCCAAACAAAGGACGAAGAAGAGGTGGTGGTGTGAGATTTGGTGAGATGGAAAAAGATGCGTTATTATCGCATGGAGCAAGTTATCTGCTTCAAGATAGATTATTCTATGGTTCGGATAGGACTACAACGAATGTTTGTAAAGATTGTGGTTCTTTGGTAAGTCCCCTTGTGTTGGTGCCTCCAATGGCACCTGGGGCAACTTTGATGGAGAATCCCAAGCCAAAGTGCAACTTGTGTGGGAAGGAGGAAAGCATTGAGATAGTGGAGGTGCCTCATGTATTCAAATATTTGACTGAGCAGTTGGCTAGTGTGAATATAAAGATTAAGTTGGATGTTGGACATGTTTAATGATTAATTTTTGTAAATATATATGATGTTAAATGTTAATGATCTTTTTATCATGCGTTACGTTAAATTGATCGAGATGTTAAGTTCCGTTGTATAATAAATTATTATGAAAGTTTTCAAAATACATATTTTTTGTACTGTGTAGATTCTTTATTTATTTTCAGTGGATCTTCATTTCTGTATAGTTTGCTTATTAACTGAATCCAGCAGTGTAATAATTAAGTAAACTACTTTAACTCATTGTAGAAGGCATATAGCAGACAAAATAGTTAACTAAAAATTAGAGTTTAAATACAATAATACGACCACATACAAACAGGGCAAAAAAAGATGGCAAGACATGTTAATGTTTTCTAAAGTTATTCTTTTTTATCAATCATTCAATTATCACATAATAAATGCTGAATTTGGTGGAAATTACCGATTTTTAAAAGGCTTTTTAGATGGTTTTATACAGTTTTTTTCTATTCATTTCACAGCATAAAAACATTTGAGCTTTGAACACATGATCGCGTAAGTGTATTTTAAGTTATCGTGATAATTTTACAAACACAACTTTAAAAACATAAAACATGTCTTATCTTCTACTCTGTTTAATTTTTTAATTCTACATATTTATATGATAAGACAAATAATTAAAGTGTCAATAAGGATAAGAGATTAAGATTTCAATTTTATTTTGAAAAGTACTAAATTCTTTGACTATACATTCATTCATATATTCCCATGAATTTTGAGTTGAAACCCAAACTATCTTTTTTGAAATTTTGATTTTTAATTTTTCTTCATCTTTCAAAGATCACCTATCATTTTCCTCAGTGTGGATTTTTAAATAATAGTTCCTAATAAATTGTATTTTTAGTGAATTTACTTGGTGGAATCTTTTAGATAGGCAATTAAGTCAGCTCGTTCTTGTGGCTTCTTCAGACCAGCGAATACCATCTTGGTGCCGGGGATGTACTTTTTGGGGTTTTCCAAGTATTCGAACAACGTATCTTCGTTCCATGTGATACCTGCAATTAATATAATAAACAAACATGTTAGTCTACTATACATACAACATACGCCCACACCCATTTAGTAAACAACCGGCTTTAATCAATTAAATTTTAATTAGCTAAGGTGTATTGACTCACCCTTTGCCTTATTAGCATCAGTGTACACGAATCCAGGAGCTTGACCAGTTCTCCTTCCGAACAATCCGCTGAGGTTAGGTCCGACCTTGTGCTTTCCTCCGGATTCAACGGTGTGGCACTGAGAGCACCGTTGGACGAACAGCTTCTTTCCCTTTTCAACATCACCGGCTGGGACACCCATAATGCTTGTTTATTAAAGGCTTCTGTAAAATCACAACCAGACCAAGTAATTACAATGATTGCACATCCATTTAATCTTCTTTTCCATCACATGAGATCAATACAGTGGAAATATCAACAGAAATTATAAATACCGGCTTTTAGAAAATATTTTTGTATGAAATTTTATTACTAAAGTCGTCTCAGAAACGGCTGAAAACCCTAATCAGTCAACCGAACTATCTACCTATCATATCATCCTTCAACTTCCTCCTCTCAAGCGAATGACGCCACTAATCAGCCAACTTGAACTTTGCCCTTTTCCCAACTACTTGAGCAACATCTGATAAATTCCCATGCCGCATGGCAGACTAGATAACCTACTTTTCACTACTCACCTATTAACTAAATCCCACTACCCCATTTTTACCAAAATTCGTTGAAAAATATACAACCATGAAAATATTTAAATGAATTTACTAGAACCAGCATCATGGCTGCTTCTGCTTGCCCATTATAATAGGCCAGCTGAGAGGTGGCGGTGGTGGTAAATTCCCCAAACTTTCCAACAAAATTATCTATCTCCACCCACTCAATATTCTCCAAATTTATTCGTAGACACTTAAATAAACTGAAAAATACTTACCGGAAGTTTAATGGAAGAAATTTAATACTTTTTTTGATGATTTCCACGCAGAAATTATTCCACCACCACGAGTATAACGAGTATTTCTTCTGATGCAATAGTTCCGTGAGCTACCTTGTGACTGAACTCATCTAACTAAATTGCATAGCGCAAAGCCAGATGGGTGGTGTATATTGTATTGTAAGCAAGTATGCCAGTATGGCAGGATGACGATGATGATGGCTGGTTCAATGTTCATACATGAACCCATGAGATGAAGTGGTGCTTTTTTAATGTATCGTTTTTTATCCCCTATCCTTCCTTATACTATGGCATGGCAGTAAGCCAGAAAGCATGGTTGTTCTTATAAAAAAGTTTGTGCAAAAATGTCGGATCGGAAGATTTTTAAGCATTGAAATGTATAAAAAATCAAGATATATGAATGAATGGACAGGGATATCCCGAAAAATAGGCTTATAACATGTTTAAAGACAAAAGACAATGGATATTGGTTATCTTACATAAAAATTTGCAGGTGGACGGTTATAGAAAGATTCATATAGTTTTTTAGTATTTATAATCCATACTAAATGGCATACGTCATACTTTCTTGCATAAAAAAGTGCCTTAGTCGTCGGCTGACCTCGTTTTTACGATAGGATACATCTATAGATATAGCTGTTTGGTTAGACTATAGGCTAGACTAGAGGAATTGCTGGCATGTACTATTTAGTTGATGTTGAGGATGATCACAAGACTATTATGGTTTTCTATGGGGCTATATAAGAAACCATGTGAAAAGCACATTGGATGGATAGCCACCTAGTTGGCTTTGGATATTTGTCTTGTAGGAGTGTCTCGTTTCATGATCATCTCAAAAATTATATGTTCAAGTGAGTTACCGGCTTTTAGTTAGAGTAAACTGCTTTCAACGCATAATCACTCATTGCATTAACATTTTAATTTATGGTGGATGAGAGTGTGGCTGGATCTTGTACTGGATGAGGATAAATTTGTAAATGGGGAGCAAGACGAGTGACGTGTAATAAGGCGAGAGACAGACATAAGTTACGTACAAGACAGGAAAAATTATATTGTATTTCTGGAATATTTTGGGTAGTAATGACCAGAGAGTCAGAGAGATTTAGACCTGTACATTATGGTGTGGCTATTTGTTTTTACAATATATGGCTGTACTAATTCAAGCTTGAGTTAAATTTCATGGCTTCATGTAAAAGTAAAGGTCATTATCGAAATTAAAAATGAACGTTTGATAGGTTCATTCGTTTTTTGGGACGAGTTTCATAAAAATAGATTGGTGTGTTGCAATTATCAATGTCTGCGATGATAAGATAATGATAAGCATTATGATATGATAACGCACAATCAAGTGCTGTGCTGCAGTTTATAACGCATATTTCTTCTTTTTTTGCATGCACAAATGTATAGATATAAAATCTCTTTGTAGTTTGAACAAGATTATATTCATGAATTATGATTCAAATATAGGTTGATTGGCTGAATGTCACAAACTTGAAGCATAAACTATTTGCTAAATGTTGCATATCCTTTCTGCCTTATAACTTTATAGATTGTTGTCCGTGCGCTATTGGGAATCTTCAGCATTCTCAGAAAAAAACGGGTAATGGGAAAATAAATTTAAAATTGTTTGTATAATATATTGGTAATGAACGATATTGTTAATTTCAAGTAAAAGCAGGAATTAATCAAGACAAGTGGTACACAATATCGTGGCAAAACTCAATATCTGCATCTGATGTGTTTTATTTCATTACTGTAGCAGGATTTCAGGAACTTCATCCAGAAAAAAAATTAATATAAAATCGGCTAACAGGTTAAATACTTGACATCAAAACATGGCTCAACACTCCCTTTTATATGCATGCTCTCAATTAAATCCAAACTCAATATTTTTATTTTTCGTTGGAAATATTGGGTAAACTCTTAGAATTAGAACGAGAAGGGTGTAAACCCTTAGTGATAACTACCGACAGTTTGAAACGAGAAGGGTGTAAACCCTGAAAACTAATT
>JAQFXM010007727.1:0-11524 GCA_034693345.1 Entomobrya multifasciata
ATCGAGAGACTCACTTCTCTCCTGATAACTGAACCAGTAACACATATTCTTCCACTGCTTATTTATTGGTTCCAACATGGTAGCAGAGGTTTTAGTCGAAAAATTCAAAGTTTCTTTTTCAAGATTTTAAAGTGAATTTTTCCGCAACGACGTTAAAGATTTTAAGTGAATTTTTAATTTTTCTTTTGAGAATTTTGTGAGAGATAGTCCGTCGTTCTTCGTAAGATAAATACGAACAATTTTTGTGCTTTTTCAAGATTTTGAACTTTTGTGCATTTTTGAGTGTTGGTGCATAGTGAACAACGTTTAAAGCTTTTAGAAGTACACGAATTTTAGGTTGGTGAACTCTGTGGGGATTTCTCTGAATCAGACATACGTACATGTTGTGGATTGAGAATCGACAGGGCAACGTAGGAAATTTAGGGAATTTCAATTAAATTCGTGTAGTGAGAAAAGTTTATTCATCAAAATGAATACATTTCGTTCAAATGTACCCCTCTTGGAAGGGAGTGTGAATTACACTCTTTGGCAAATCCAAATGCAAGTTCAACTACAGGGCTTAGGTTTGTGGGAAGTAGTGGAAGGTACCATACCATTTCCGACAACAGGCACGGATGGAGAAAAATCAAAATGGAATATGTTAGACGCCCAAGCGAAGGCCAGTATCTTCCAAACCTTAAGCTCTGAGGATATCATACAGGTATCAGACAAAAAGACATCTGAACAGGTCTATGAACACCTGAAAACAGTGTACTCAGCATCATCGGAGGCTCAGAGACTCCTGACTGAGAATTCATTTCATACCTTCAACATACGTCCTAATGAACCACCTGCGGCTGCATTTTCAAGACTGACAGAGATAACGAGAGCTCTGGAGGGTTTAGGCAAGAAGACTGCGGACAAGGACTTCATTTCAAAGTTTTTGTCGGTACTCCCTTATATGGAGTTTCGCTTATTTTGGTCTGCTTTGGAGGAAACCAAGCGCACCAAGACGGAGTTGCTGACCCAGATCTCAGTCTATTGGCAGATGCTGGAAGCAAAGAAAGAGGTTGAGGCTGCTGCCAGCGCATTTTATTCTAATGGCAATCGCAACAACAGAGGTGGTAGACGCAATGGCAGGTTCAATAACAACAACCGCAACGGAGGAGGTAACTCTCAAGGCTCCCAACATAATGGCGGTGGTGGTGGTGGAGGTAACGGTAATGGCTCCAACCACAATGACAATCGTCACAAGGGCAACAAAGATGGCAAGCGATGCTATATATGTGACAGCCCAGATCATTTAGCTCGTCACTGTGACGATCCCGAAGCCAATGGCAATGGAAACAATGGCAATAGAAACAATGGCAATGGTGGTAATAATGGGAACCACAACAACCGCCAGGGAAATCGTAATGGAAATTGGAATCGCAATTCCCGAGGCAACCGTAGAGGCAACGGACAGCACCCCAGCTCCAGAACAAGAGCTTACCACGCTGAGGCTGACACACAAGGTGAAGGTGGCAATGGTGGCAACAGTGGCAATGGAGACGAAGGTCACTGTACATCTTATTCCCTTTTCGCTGTGGACTTCTTCACACCTAATGCAGACATTGAAGGTGAACGGGGTCCAGTTTTTGAAGAACTCCAGGATAGTGATGATCAAAACACTATGCTTGATAGTGATGATGATTACTTAGATGATGATGACCTGGACAGTGATGATAGCTGTGTTTATGAAGATGCTGTAGAGGAGATAGTGAATGTTGTGCCTGAACAATCAACAACTTCACTTGTGCCAGTTAAGGAGGTAGCCATGATGGACTCCTACTACTCTGTTGCTATAAGGCCCTTCCCTACAACACCACTAGCACCAAAAATTGGCGTTTCTGCTAGTGCATTTGTAGCATATCATCTCAATGCTAACAAGCGCACGGAAATCGAGCTGCCTTTCATTCTGGATTCTGGCTCTTCCCATCACAGCACTGGTGATCGGGAATCATTTTGTGAACTGAAAATGCTGCAGGATCCCATTCAAGTTAGAGCGACTGGAGACAACAACGTGATCCAAGCAGTTGGTGTTGGAACTCTGGAAGTGGACGAAGTCCGGGACGGGAAATGGTCCCCTTGCAAGATAGCAAATGTTCTCTACATTCCGGGTTCCGTGAATTTATTTGCCGTGGCACCACTGATTGACCGAGGTCACAAGCTTATTATGGACAAGGACAAAGCTTATTTCCAGTTGGGAGACGTCATTGGTCCATATGCAGATCGCATGCAGCAACTTTATACGCTACGTTTCCGGAAGAAAATTGTTTACGCTTTGCTCGCTGCTGTTGAGAAATGTCTGCTGACACACTTCCGCATGGCTCATGTTTGTCTGAAAAACTTACGACTGACAGCCAAGAATAATGCTGCCACTGGACTCGTACTTGCGGATTTATCATCTGACTGTATCTGCCATTACTGCCGTTTAGCCAAATCCACACGGCAGCCGTTTAAGCGAAAGGCTGAGATAACACAATGTGAGCCGGGAGAGTATCTCCATATTGACTTGACTGGGAAGCTGCCATTGACGGTGGAGAACCAACAATACATGATGGTAACTGTTGATCATGCTTCCAACTTTGTGCTCCTTGACTTTATGATGCATAAGTCAACCGCAGCTAAATGCATTGTAAATGCTGTTAACTTCTTTGAGACTCAAACTGGCAACCGAGTCAAGCATGTCAAGTCGGACAACGCATTGGAGTTTACTTCAGAGGAGGTCACAGATTTTATGAAGAGCAAGGGGATCATACATGGATTAAGTGTTCCATACTGTCCACAATTGAATGGAAAAGTGGAGCGGCAGATGCGGCGGATCAAAGAGCTTGGACAGACAATGCTGCTTCAAAGTGGACTTCCCCGATCGCTGTGGGCTGAGTCATGTATGTTTGCCGTCCACATCCTCAACAGAACAGTAAATGCAGCTAACCCGCTTGTGACACCGTACGAAATTATTATGAAGAACAAGCCGACGTTAGTACATGTCCGGATATTTGGAAGCATTGCATTTGTCCATGACCCCAAGGCACCCAAAGGGGAACCAGGCATCAAAGGCGTACTCGTTGGATTCGCAGCTGGTAACAATTATCGAGTTTATATCCAATCCCGAAGGAAAATAATTACGAGTCATGATTGCACATTTCATGAAAACTTCATCGCCTATGTGCCGATTACGCACACGGAACCCCTCGTTCCTCCCATCTTTCCTGAGCTGGAAGCCAAGGTGGAAGCTCCTTCACCTCCAACATCCACGTCTAGTGTTGAAGATCCTCCACATGTCTCTGAAGATGCGGATGAGGCAGACCCGGAAAGTGATGTGTCATTATTTCCGGAGGCGGACATACCGGAAGTAACAGAGATGGATGATGCTGTGTTCTATAGTTCAGGGGATTCGTTTCAAGACGCTGCCAATGCAATCCCAAGTACCCCATCGACTTCGACACCCAACTCACCTGCCACATCTCCCCCACAATCTCAACGAATTCAACTGGAGGCTGCTGGAGAAACCTACCAAGTTGATGTACCTGTTGGATCTGAAGTAACAGTTGAGATACCGCAGCAACAAGGGGATAGAAGAGATCGTCGCAGTGGCTTAAGAGCTCCTCAGAAATGTAAGCAACGTGTGCAGTTTCAGTCTCACCACGCAGTTGTCATACCCAGAAATTACCAGGAGGCTATGAACAGTCCAGATAGAAAATATTGGAAGCTTTCCACTGAAGATGAACTAGATAGTCATATGGAACATGGCACCTGGATACTTGAACCATACATAGGACAGAGAACTATGCGGACGAGATGGGTTTTCATTATTAAGGAAGATCCCTACTTAAAGACTAAAAAGTACAAGGCCCGACTTGTAGCTTGTGGCTACACACAGATCAAGGATGTTGATTATTTTTCTACTTTTGCTCATGTAGCCAGACTTGAGACCATACGCATCATCATCACAATAGCAGTAAAGCAAAATATGACTATACGTACTATTGATGTCGCAACAGCTTTTCTCCAAGGGCATTTGGACGAGGAACTTTTTATTCGTATTCCAGAAGGACTCCCCCCAAACCCCAACATGGTTTGTCGCTTATTACGTCCGTTGTATGGCATTAAACAAGGACCAGCATGCTGGGAGAAAAGACTGACTGAATTTCTCGAAAGCATCAATTTTAAGGCAAGTGTTTATGACCCTTCCGTTTTTATCCGGCTGGGCGAGGAAGATAAGACATACATTGTTGTCTATGTTGATGATCTGCTGTTGGTGTCAACAAAGCCCAGTATCTTAGATGACACAATTGCGAAACTGGGGAAGGAGTTCAAAATAAAGGAGACTCCACTGACTAAATTCATTGGAATGGAAATACTTCGTCTTCCTGACGGCAGCATTTTTCTCCACAATCAGACGATGATTCAGAAGATGCTGACTCAATATCGTTCCAATGAATGTAAACCAGCTAGTGTCCCAATTCAGCCAGGGACAGATTACCCACAGGCAGAGGAATGTGATGAGTCAATTCCGTACAGACAAGCAGTTGGATCATTACTGTTTGTTTCACGCACGTGCCGTCCTGATCTGTCATTTTCCGTTAGTAAGCTTGCTCAGCATAACACAAAGCATGATCATCGTCACTGGGACATAGCAAAAGGAGTGTTTAGATACCTACAAGGTACAAAGGATGTCGGCCTTGTCATAAATTCCAAAGGGAAATTAATCAAGCTCATCGTTTATTGCGACGCTGATTGGGGCACATGTAAGAGAACTAGGAAATCAGTGTCAGGCTTTGCTTTCTTCATTGGAGATACATTAATATTTTGGCAATCTCAGAAGCAGCCCATCATTGCTCAGTCGTCAACGGAAGCTGAACTGATATCAGCGAACGAAACTTGCAACCTCATTCTTTACTTTAGAAGATTCTTGGAGGAACTTGGTTATCCTCAAGAAGGGCCTACCATTCTTTACATTGACAACACCAGTTGTATCCAGATAGCAATCAACAGCACTCATTTTGGAAGATCAAAGCACATTGAAATAAAATATCTTCTTATCCGGAGTTACATTAAGAAGTTGCTGATTGCTTGTACTTATATCCATACTTCCCTTCAACGAGCTGACATACTTACCAAGTCTTTGTGTGCTGGCCCTCATCAACAACAGTGCAAACTCTTGGGTTTGATGAGTATAGACGAACTTGAAGCAATGTACCACAAGAATATCGTTGCTTCATCTTTTTACACTGGGCTTCAGTGTAAGGGAGGGAATGAAGATGAACATGTTATTTTTGAGCAGTCACATGTACTGGAGAAGAAAATCCAGATGTTATACCAGGCTGTGCAGACTCTGGAGCAAGCTGATGAAGAGCTACTAGCACTTGAACAAGCTGTAGTAGTTATTGAAGAAGAAGAGAGCACAGAGCAAGCTGAAGCAGAGCAACAACAGTCAGAGCAGCAAGATGAAATTGCAGCAGCGGCCGCAGATGAACAGCCAGCTGCAACAACAACAGTCAAGTCCAAGAACAGATCATTTTGGAACAGCTGTAAAAACCTGCTCATGATGCTGATCTTTATGATGTCATTCCAATCGGGATCCGGATTCCAGACTGTTACTAAACTTCCAGTCTTCTGGCGTCCATCGAAGATACCCGTTGTGAGTGGGTACATCCAGTATGATATCCAGATCGTACTGTTGAATCCATGTACTCTACTAAACTCAGCAAGTATTCCGGAAGACTTACTGCAGCAAGCCAAACAGCAGTGCCAGGAAAATTATGAACAAGATTTCCTTCACTCTGTAGCAGCTATGTGCCCTCACGAAAATAAACCCCAGTCTACTGGTCACCTCCGTGTAAAACGAATAGTTCCACTGGTGATTGCAGTTGTAGCCATCGTAGCCGTATGCGTAGCAGGAGCAGGAATCGGAACTGCAGCATTAATGAAAGCTGGGGGAAACGAAGATCGAATCATCGACTTGGAAGACAGTTACACCAAAATTGTCTCCAACATAGAAAACCTGGAGAATCGGTACTCAGATGTGAGTCAAATTGTTGCGGATGTGGTAGAACGGTTTAATTCCACCGTACTCTACTTGAATGACGTCGACCGCAATCTCTCCAACTTCAGACATCAGTCTGTCAGCCAAGCATACGCTATCTCAAGTGTGGTGACAAGACTTGGAATTGGAGTATCAATTCTGGCAGAGACTTCACGGGAATGGAAGCAAGGGAGGGTCCATCTACCTTTCCTAGACTACCTGAACATAAGTCTACCTTGCGGTGGATTATGTGCTTTTGAATTTGCGAAGGCAAATTGGTGTGATTATGACAACCTGAGAAACGAGTTATGGATTTCCATTGATATTCCAATCATCAATGAAGACTTTGAGTTGATGGATGCCGAGCCCATAACAATGATGAAGAGGACCGGTGGTGAAACCTGCCGTATCGAGTACCAGGGACCATCACAAGCCATCATAGGAAAAGAGACAGACTGCATTCATCCACTAATCAGTTCAAGGCCAGTTAACACAGAAGTGCTCATTTATCCACTGGAAAAGTGCTCCCAAGAAGACGCATTTACAAAGCGTGTGCAGCCCTTTGCACAGACAACCTGCCTTCCAACAAGGGAAAATGATCACATCCCATTTGTTCAACTTTTACGAGAAGGAAGCCAGTTATATGTGTACTGTCCATTCAGTAACATAAGTATCAACAACAAAGTGGAAAACTGCCCAAACTCTGTATTCATACTTCCTATGAATAGTGACTTCAAGATCAACAACCGGAGATACAACATGTCGCATTACAAGATAAAGGTTAAAGAGACTTGGGCCCCCTTTAAGACCATGCGTACTAATTGGTATTTGTTTTCGCATGAAAACATAAGCGACCTTCTCCTTCCTGGGACCGAGCTACAGAAGCTGAAAGAAGAACCCAAGTTTGAGTTGATGCCGACGATTCATCACGAGACCCATTACACATTTTGGACTTTCATCGCAGTGGTGGTGTTTGGATCCATCCTGATCATCTACTTGATCATTCGTGTGTGCCAAAAGCATAAGCATCAACCTGGACGCATCATCGTACGTGCCGTCCCATCCACAGGCCAACAACCCCAGGAAAACCAACAACTGGTCGAGGAGACCACAACCTAACCATCACGTACTTGGTTTGATCGTATATTGGTAATATTCGATCAAGGGAGGGTGTTGAAATATACGTGAATGTAGAGTAGAAAGGTGTGAAGACCTTTAAGGTTAGGTTAGTTATAAATACTTTTATTCAAGGGAGCATCCGCGTTCCCTTTCTAGGGTAATCCCGTTTTGGGTTACTTTACCTTTATTTTTGGAGGACCTCTTCTAGGTCACTCTCGCTTTTCACACATTTCACTTATCTAGCACATTCCTTCAGAATGTGCTCACTAGTATGTAAGTTAATACTATGTATTTTCCTCACGCATTCCTTCTGAATGCGTATACATGTATATCATTATGACTAATGACTATGACACATATTATGTACTGATTTAATATCGATTCTGATTATTACAATAAATCGAGAGACTACTTCTCTCCTGATAACTGAACCAGTAACACGTATTCTTCCACTGCTTATTTATTGGTTCCAACAAAAGCTTCATAGGTAGCCATGTTGTCAGGCTTTTCTGAAATCCTTGGACATCTTTTATCCATTTCCCGAATTTGTTTTTATAACTTTTAACTTCCTTTTGTAATTTGGTTACTTCGTCTTGCATTCCTTTTTGACTGTCAAGCATTTTCTTCATATTTGCTAGTGCGTAGGAATGGCTATTTAAATAAATGCTTAGATCCCTTTCGAATCCTTTTTGTTCGGTTTTCATTGCGATTATTTTTTCCTTGAAATTATAATTTTATTTGTGAACTTGCTAATGTAATTAGAAATCGAGAAGGTTATTTTAGAAACTTTTTTTAAAACTTACCACGGCAATTTTGATTTCATCTTGGCCTTCTTTCATTCTTGTCTCTGTTTCTTTTAAATCTTTTGCATTGGTTGAATCTTTGCCACTATTGAAGCCAATACCAAACCACGAAAGCTACGATCAAGAAAATAAGTTCGATACCGAGATCAATGACTTTTTTCGTGATACCGACATTCCTTTATTCTTCAATACTGTTTAATTATAAGCTAAAATATCGGTAAGCTACTTTGATAATAAATACTCATGCCAAGATATGATGAATTATGAATCAGTATTTTGTCGTATGCACATACGTTATCATCCTTCATGATCGTCGTAGTCTATCTAATTATTTACAAACAAAATGTAGTGAAGACATGTGATGACATGTATCTTTTAAAGGTTTTGATCCATACTCCCTTGACAATAATTAACCAACTTTGAACTCTCTATCAAAAACTGGGAACATAAATGACTTTAATCCACTCCTTTCCACAGGGGGTTGTACACCGGAAAATCAAAATTGTCAATCTGAAACTCCTTTGTGATTGAACTATTGACCTGATGAGTTTGTGCGCCAAGTTTGAACAGAATCGGTTTAATAATAAAACAGTCAGCATACGGGGAAAAATTCAAACTGGATATTCAACGGGGTTAAGAAACGTTCTTTATTGGCTCCACAAAACATTTTTTATGATTCCAAAATATATACCTGAAGACACCTATTATTGAATCGCGAAGTCAAATCTAATTTCACCAAATTAATGTTGTAAAATAATTTCCTCTAAATTGTTTAAACCAAGTTTTCACACATTGTTATGTACATTAATATATTAGCCCAACAAAATTACTAAATACACAATGCAGACTGTGGAAAATACCCAACACAAGAATTTTTACATTTTATTTGCATGTATTTCTTCTAAAAAAACCGAATGAACATTTACAGACCTAGTTAAAAAACTAATGTGTAATATATTTTTTGTTGAAATTCCGTTGTAAAAGCACAACAGGACGAAACAGCCCGTAAAAAATATAAAACAGAAAGACCATATTTCAAGTCAACAAATTGTTCATGTGGTTACAAGGCTTTCAGCAGTACACCAAACATCATCGTATTTATATTCATGTTTCTGGGTAGTTCATATAATTATAAGTAGTTTAAACCCATTTCATATTATCATTACAAATCATCCAGTTGAATATGGTTGAAATCAAAGTCCAAATTATGTCAGCAATACCAGTATATGTGTTGAAAACACTGTTTTTAAAATATTTCCACTTTCTGTGCTTTATGTAAAAACGTTACGTAGCTATGTTCAGGTACTTATGAAATTTGTTTTGAATATATACGTAATACAAAGCTATTTAACCATTTTACTAAATTATTTTAATGTGTTATGTATGATACCTTAGGCAAAAATATTACGTAATTTAAATTTTTTATCAAACCATAGTATGGCAATATCACTTAAAATTCATTGCATTTCTACGATAGCCTAAGTTTGTGTAACCCACCTTTCATATAAACCCAATTGAATGGCTCATATGGTATCTATTCAAACTACGAAGTCCTGTTCAAATCAGTTTTAAGTTGTTCGTTCGTACGTTTTTATCATCTAGAACTACTTAAATTCACGATACAAACGGACCATTTAGTATACTCAAAGTTTTATCGGAGACTCAAACCTTCAAATAAATAAAGCATAGTCAAGATAGAGTGTATGCATTAAGTAATCAACCATTCCGGCAATACAACATACAAACAATAAAAACGCGCAAGATTCAATATTTTAATACATTTCAGTGGTTTGTATTTATTTTTCAAACAGAATGTTAACTGAACTGTTAAATAATAATGATTTTAAAACATTTGTTGCGTATTTAAAATTCCTTGTAATAAGTTTCATTAGAAAAAAATGTATTAAGTTTAATTCATGATTCTCGGAATAGTTGAAACTAAAACATATTTGTCAAATAAAGGCCTAACAGTAAAATCAATTATTTGCACGGCGTGTAGCATATTCGTGACAGTTCAGCAAGCTAATTTAGGGAATTATTAGTATATATAATAAGTTAATTTATTATGAAGCTCCACATATATTGAAGTTTAAGTTAAGCTTGTTCATTTAAGTTACGTCGCCGAGTTCAGGTTAGTTACGAAACTTGTTATGATTTTGAGGCAGAAGGCTGATCATTTTACTAATTTATTTAATGGGCCAAGTCCAAGACTTTACTTTCTTCCTTATCAAGTGTAGCAATAGTGTTGAAAGTTCATTACATGGATTCGCTAGCCCGAAAATGTTTAACAACCACGACTATCACCTTAAAAGGAGTTCTGGATTATGTGTAGTTTAGTTTTCCGGACATATAACTTCGTTTATCTAAATTATTTAATTCAGTTAAATGTTGTACTTATTTATGTGGTTTTTACTTTGGATTCATTAACTACGTGGAATTTATTTAAGTTCCCCATCTTGGTCCATTCATTTAAAATCATTGAGCTGTATTTTAAGCTTCTTTTTAGGAGCTTTTTTGAAGCATTAGACAACGATAACACATTGCGGAACTCTGTCATTGAGTTTGTTCCACTGAAAAAATACCCTTAATAGATAGTTTAAGAGTTGATAGAAACGTCTGAAAACTTTGATTGGGCGTACTAGTGAAAATTGCTACTTATTCAAAGACACTGTTCCCACAAATCTGTACACTTTTACATATGAAAGCTGCTTAAATACTCAAACATATATTACAAAACTTCAAATGGCTTCATTCATAATTATTGTTTTTGTTACTTTTATAATTTCAATTAATATTTTTGCCGTTTCATCTGATCTTCAACCATATTTACCTTTTACACATGACAGTAATTGTTTGATCAACATTGTCCTCTCTTCATCTGTTCAGCCTGTTCCACTCGTAACCAAAGTCCATACTGAATATATAATAAATACATATACCATTCACGATGTCTTAAACCTAAAATTAGATATATCTGACCCGCTTTTGAAAGAAAACAAAAATGTTATAACAATGAAAACGGGATACTTTCGTCTTACCTCAAAATATACGGATGGACCAACCGTTTTCGTTTTGCTTACAATGGACCACTTATACCACACTGTGCAAGCCATCCAAAAGTCGGGTTATGGCAAATCAGAACGAACTATCTTTTTTACGCAAGTATCTTCCTTCAAATATAACAACTTAATATTTATTACTCGGTTCTTCAAATTGCTACCACAATATGACGTAGAGCCATTTCATACCGGTGTGGTGTTTTATACTGGGTTCAAAACAAATTTATTCTACCAATTATGTTATTTTTGCGGCTCAACCTTTGCTGAACTTGTACCACTTAAACTTCAATCTTATAAAGAAATTCAGCGCGCAGCTCAGTATCTAAATTCCAATGGCCACGGAAGAACAGTGTTTATATCATCCCCATTTGGACATTTACTGAATTTGGTTCCTGGTGACCTCCTTCCGCGGGACGCTTGTTTGAAAGACTTCATTTCTCATAAAAATGGTCTAAAAGCTTTACTGAGAACTTTAGCTTTATGCGATCGGAAAC